>JAVTVJ010002320.1:0-139678 GCA_034509425.1 Eopsaltria australis | reverse complement strand
GACCAGTGAGTGACCAGCCAGTGCCCAAGCAGCGACCAACCAGGGACCAGCCAGTGACAAATGAGTCACCAATGAGTGACCAACCAGTGACCAGGCAGTGACCAACCAGTGACCAATGAATGACCAACCAGTGACAAACCAGTGCCCAGCCAAGGACCAATGAGTGACCAACCAGTGACTAATGAGTGACCAACCAGTGCCCAGCCAGTGACCAACCAATGACCAATGAGTGACCAACCAGTGACCTACCAGTGCCCAGTGAGTGACCAACCAGGGAGCAGCCAGTGCCCAAGCAGTGGCGGGGTGGGAAGGTGGGGGGCAGCAGCAGCAAAGCTCCCCGTGGGATGGTGAGAAAGGGCAGGAGGCTCCAGGGTCTCCTCTGAACTCTGCAAGCTCAGTGATTCTCTCCCCACGCCGGAGGCTCCGGGCTGTGGGCAGGATGTGGTCCCACACCTCCGACAGCACCTCAGGGCTCGGAAACCCTGCACCAAACACAGCTTGAGGCTGGCTCAGATTCCCCCAGCAGCGCTCCAGCCCCTCGGGATCTGGCCAGGAGCCACCCAGGAGTTTCCCTGGTGGCCTCGCAGGCGGCAGCAGCTCCCTGAGCTGCTCCATGCGGGGCTGAGCACCAGGAGGTGGAGCTGCAAGAATGGTGCTCACGCACCCCAAGCCAGCCCGACCTGAGCTGCCTGCAAGGTGCTGAATCATCCCCGGGGCTGCAGGAAACCCCAGAGCCCTCCTGAGCTGCTCACCCCACACCCACAGCGGGCAGGGCCCGGGGAACCCGGGCGGTTGGGTCACTGGGGAGGAGCTCGCTGAAATTACAGCCTTGGCTTTCTAAAAGCTTTGCAGGATTTTCCTCTCCGAGCCTTCTGTGCTCATTCGTGGACAGGGAGAGCTGTAAATACGGCCCTGCTCTGGTGGCACGGGGAGGGTGCGTGGGAAGATGAGCAGAACCCTGAGCTCACACCCAGAAAGAGAGAAACGTCCAACATGAGCAGCCTGGTCTGGGGGAAGGTGTCCCTGCCCATGGTCTTGAAGTCCCTTCCAGCCAGACCATTCTGTGAGCCTGTAATGCCTTTAGTTTTCAAGGGGTTTTGGCCCCTTTTGGGTTTGGTTTTAATTTTCCCTCCTAAAAGTTATTTTGGAAGATCCCATTCCTTCCCCCAGCGAAAGTAGTGTCAGTCTCACACCCACACCTGGAGTTTAAGGGAAGAGGCTCAGAACTGTAAGAATAATCACCCAAAATGTGTTAAATTAAAAAGGATCATGGCACAAGAGGTTGTTTGTTTGCCCAGGGGGCAGAATAACCCCTGGAGCCCCTGCAGGTCTCAGCTTTTGCTTTGTGAGCTCTGCAGAAGCCCCCTTAAACTCCTCAAATTCACCACCAGCGATGAGCCGGAGTGAAATTAAGCCAGCATTTATTTTGGGAACTCCTCTCAGCCCCAGACGGAGCAGCAAACACTGCTGCTCGTGTTTAGGGGGCACTGCAGAGAGGGAATTTCAGCAGAACAACTCTGCTGCATTCAAGGCCCTTGATCTTTTGGAATCAGCATTCCCAGGGAGATGAAAAGATTGGTGTCTCAAAAAGTGGTGCCACAACCCCACAGGATCCTCAGAGACCCTCTGAGGCCAGGATCCAGCACAGGGCCTGACAAAGCCTGACCTGCTCAACCCAGGCTGCAGAACCCCCCAGGCATTTCTGCATCAGGCTCAGGACTCGTCCTTAAGCTTCAATTTCAAGCTTCAATTTCACGTATGAAAATAGAAAAGAGTCTTGATTTAAAGACTACAAACGGTGGCAGAAGCAGCAGCTCTCAGTGAGGATGTTCCAGTGATTGATTTCTTCTCTGCTAAGATTCTGTTCCCTTTTTTTTTCTTCTAGGCTTTTTGTTGTCTGGCTTCACTGCTCAGACCTCTAAAATTCAATACCAGATGTGTTTTGTTGTTGTTGGTTTTGCTCTTCGAGGAGAAACACCCCAACTCCCAAAGGCCAAGGGCAGATTTCTGTGGGCCCTCCCTAAACCCAGCAATCCCTGTTGTAATTCACCTAAAATTGCTGCTGGAGATCTGTTTGGGGAAAGAGAAACACATCTCTCATTTTAGGCCTTGCACAAACCAAAACCTGGGGAATTCTTGGAAATCTGCTCCTTTTCAGTCAGCCCTCAGAGCATCTCACACAAACCCTCAGCTGCAGCGGGGTTTGTGGTCTGCACAGCCCAGCTGTGACACTCTGGGATGGGTTTGGATGAGCAGCATGGTCAGAAACCAGAAACCAGCACAATTTTCTCTGGTCATGGAAGTCCCACAGTACTGAAGGTCAAAAGAAAAAAAAATAATACAAAAAAATACTTCTATTCTTTGCAAAGTATTTGATGTTCCTGTAGCCACATCTAAAAGGCTGCCAACTGCAAAAACTGTAAGTTTTTTGTTCTGGAGCACCAAGATTTTAAAAAATTTGTTCTTAAATAATGGATCATCCAATCCAGCTCCTGGCCCCCAACAACCCCAGCCTGGGCATCCCTGGCAGCGCTGCCCAAACGCTCCTGGAGCTCTGGCAGCCTCGGGGCCGTGCCCATTCCCTGGGGAGCCTGGGCAGTGCCCAGCACCCTCTGGGGGAAGAACCTTGCCCTGATCTGCAGCCTGAGCCTGCCCTGGCCCAGCTCCAGCCGTTCCCTGGGATCCTGTCCCTGTCCCAGAGCAGAGATCGGAGCTGCCCCTCGGGAGGAGCTGCAGATCCCTGAGCTCTGCCCTCAGTGTCCTCTGCTCCAGCTGGACTCTCCAGGTGCCCTCAGCTGCTCCTCCAGACACTTCCCCATCCCCTTGTCCCACCTTTGGACACTTTCTAAACACCTTTAGATCCTTCTCCCAGCCCAAACTCCCCCGGCACTGGAGCGAGTCCCACCCCAGAGCAGAGCAGGACAATCCCTCCCTTGCCCAGCCCTGGGTCTGAGATCAGAGCACACGAAGCCAGGACTCCAAGTCCAACCCCACAGCACCTCCAGCCCCACTGGGAGCTCCCCAGGGCCCAGCTAAGGGGCTGGGAAGGTGGGCTGGGAGGGTGAGCTGCTGTTTTTAAAGCCCTGCTCTGGTTCCCTGTGGCTCTGCAGGGCTGTGCCAGCAGTGCCTGGATGGAGCAGGGCTGGTGGCAGCTCCGTCTGGCCGCCACATCGAGCACAGATCACTGTTTTGGGAGGCACCCAGAGCAAGCTCAGCCACCAGGAGCAGCTGCAGAGCCTCCCAGCAGCTCAGAGAAGCCTCCCTGGAATCCTGTAGGCACCACAAACGTTTTGCTGAGCTGCAGCAGGAGGAAGCTCGCCGTGCCCTGGCAGGATGAGCTCCCAGCACAATGCTCAATGAGGGCCTTTCTCCCTCCATCCCAGGCTGTTTATTCCCATTTATTCCCCGTGGCACAGCCCCTGCCAGCACACACAGTCCCGGGGAAGCTCCTCTCCCAGGAGAATGGCGTGATTATGTGGGATTAAAGCTGTGCCAGCGGGGTTCCCCCGGTCCCAACCCCAACCAAGCAGCGCTGGGGGCACAAAAGTCACCATTGATGTCCCCAATGTCCTGCTGAGCTAAATAGAGCTCATTATTCCAGCACAAACAGGTGACACTGGGGTTTTTCCCAGTTCTTCCAGGTTTCAATCTCTTGCCTGCTCTGCAGGATGATGGAATCACAGAATTATAGAATCATGGAATCATAGAATCATTGAATCACTGAATTATTGAATCACAGAACCACAGAATTATAGAAGCATAGAAGCATTGAATTATTGAATCATTGAATCATTGAGTTATTGAATTATTGAATCATGGAATCATTGACTCATAGAATCATGGAATCACTGAATCACTGAATTATTGAATTACTAAATTACAGAATCATAGAATCATTGAATCCCAGAATTCCAGACTGGTTTGTGTCGGAAGGGACCTTAAATCCCATTCCATCCCATCCCATCCCACCCCTGCCATGGCAGGGACACTTTCCACTGTCCCAGGCTGCTCCCAGCCCTGTCCAGCCTGGCCTTGGACACTCCCAGGGATGGGGATGGTCTCATTCCCTTCCCCACGAGGCACTGCAAGGAATGAACTCATCCAAAAGGGCTGCAGATCTCCTCCACACTTGGAGGGGTTTTATTTCCCTGGGGTGTTTCATTTTCTCTCTGAGTGTCATTTCCTTAATGAAGATGAATGAAGGAAACACCGTTTTTAAGAGCCTGAACCTTTGCAAATAAAACCAGTTCCCTTCTGCTCAGCCTCAGCCTCTGGCACCCTTTTGCCTTGGTAACAATTCTGATTTTTAGCTGTTTTTCCTGCCTTTGAGGCAGCTATTCCTGAAATGCACAGCAAATAAAGTCAGAATTAGCCCTAAATTCACCCTCTGCTCCTTTTCCTGTGGCCAGTTCAGAGCTAAACAAATTTACTGAGCAGCACTTGTGATCCCAGGCTGCCAAGTCACAGAATCCCTGAATCCCAGAATTACAGAATCCAAGAATCCCAGAATCCCAGAATCACTGAGTTGGAAGAGACCTTCAAGATCATCGAGTGCAGCCCATGCCCCGACACCTCCACTAAACCCTGGCACCGAGTGCCACATCCAAGCTTTGTTTAAACCCATCCAGGGATGGTGCCTCCACCACCTCCCCGGGCAGACAATTCCAGAGTCCAACCCCAGCGACTCCTGGGCCACCTGACAAAACCAAACCCACCCCATTCCTGTGGTGCAGCTGAACCCCAGGGCCCTGGAGCAGCAGTGCCTGACGAGAGCCCAGCCCTGACGTCCTGTTTTGCCTGCTCTGATCATGATAAGCCTCTCTTTTTTCCATTCACGGTGTAAACAAGCAGTGATGGTTTCCTCCCACCTCCTTTCCCTCCAGGTGGGTGGTGTGGCCTCCTCACCTCTTCCAGGACGCCCTGAGGGTCTCTGCCCACCTGCTGCGGGTTGGGGCAGCCCAGGAGGCTCAGAGGAGAGATCCTGAGGGTGCTGTCACCCCCTGAAAGGAGAGGAGGAGGTGGCAGTGTCTCCAGACCAACAGCCCCCACCGACACCCTGAGGATCCCACAGGGTTTTGTGAGCATCACCCCTTGACTTTCCAGTCCTTGGATGGTTTTCCTGTTGTTCTGCAGCGAGGTGGGCACGTCTCACGGGGCCAGGACTTGTGGCCATGTCTGGTGTGCTCAGGGTGGGATTTTGGGGTGTCCTGGGTGGGGACAGGGGTTGTTCTGGGTGATCCTGGGGGTCCCTCCCTGCTCAGGATGTGCTGGGAGTGTCTGCCTGGGGCACACAGGGGTGGCAGCACAGCCTCCACTCTGCCCTGCCTCCTCGTGAAGGACAAAACCTCTGTCCCAAACCTGCCCCTCAGCAGGTTCAGAGGAAAGAAAAGCCTCATGGGCAGCTTCAGTTTGGTACAACATCCCCTGGACACTGCCCGGGCCACAGCCGAGTCCAGCCTGTGCCTGATCCGCCCCCCGGTCCCCCAGACCAATGTCCAGCCCCTCCTGGGACACCTCCAGGGATGGGGACTCCAAAGCTCCCTGCCCAGCCCCTGCCAAGGCCTGAGCACCCTTTCCATGAGGAAATTCCTGCTGCTGTCCACCCTGAGCCTCCCCTGGCCCAGCCTGAGGCTGTTCCCTCTCCTCCTGTCCCTGTTCCCTGCGAGCAGAGCCCGACCCCCCCTGAGCCCCCTCCTGTCAGGGACTGTGCAGAGCCACAAGGTCCCCCCTGAGCCTCCTTTGCTCCAGGCTCAGCCCCTTTCCCAGCTCTCTCGTCTCTCCAGCCCTTCCCAGCTCTGTTCCCTTCCCTGGACTCGCTCCAGCCCCTCCAGGTCCTGTTTGCAGTGAGGGGCCCAGGACTGGACACGGCTCAGGAGGAACGAGGTGACAGCGTGGGAAGGCTGAGTCACCTCCTGCTCCTTGGATAATCATGAAATGCCTTCCTGCACCTCTGGCTCTTCCTCCCCATAGCTGTGAGCACACACAAGTTTTAAATCTCTATTGAATTCCCAGAGGAATCATCTCCTTCCTCATTCCTTCCCTCAGTCATTATCCCTCATCCAGTGTGACAATGCCACCAACTCTCCAAAGCCCTGTGGGTCACTGTCCCCACACAGAACCTGCTCTGCCACCTCCCTGACACCTCCAGGAGACAGAGCTCATCCAGTGTTGGATGTGACACTTCAGCCTCGGGGGGAAAGCCAAAAAAAACCGTGGAGCAAATCCGAAAATTCCTCCTGTCTGCGCAGGCCTGGGTTCCAATCAGCAAATCACCTCAGGGTAAACTTGGAAAGCTCAGCTCCTTTCTATGAATCACCCTCAGCAAACAGCCCCAATTAAGAGATAAAACATTGCCACCACAACAGCAGCCTGGGCAGGGGTTTATTTTTAGAAGCTGCTTAAAGCAGCGCGCGGTGCCTTGTTCACAAACATCCCCTGTGCTGGTGCGGGCTGATGTCACAGCAGTGACACTCTCCTGAGGGACACACGCTTCGCACCCTCCCCAGGATCCTGCACAGCACCAAGCTGAGAGAAAACACTGAAAAAAAACCAGGGGAGGAAGCCCAAAATTGGTCTTCACACCTCCCTGCCAGTGTAGTAAAGTGCCAGGGCTTGGAGAGGGGAGTGTAAAGGGATGATTCAAAGCAGATTTTGGAAATTACAACATTTCCCACTAAAAAATGAGCAGAAGAGGCTCTGTGTGACTTTGGGGAAGGGTTTTGTGTTCTGAGAGCCAATCCTGAGGCTGAAACAGGCTCTGGGGCAAAGTCTGGGTTCGAGATGCCACTGACAAGGAGATGCCACTGTCCCTGTGGAACCAGAGAAGGGCTGGGGACAACTCCTGATCTGGCACCTCCAGCACAACCCTCTTGAAAAGCAAAGTCACAGAATCACAGAAAAAGCTGAGCTTAAGGGACCCACAGGGATCATGGATTCCAGCTCCTGTCCCTGCCCAGACACCCCAAACCCCAGCCTGGGCATCCCTGGCAGCGCTGCCCAAACGCTCCTGGAGCTCTGGCAGCCTCGGGGCCGTGCCCATTCCCTGGGGAGCCTGGGCAGTGCCCAGCACCCTCTGGGGGAAGAACCTTGCCCTGCTCTGCAGCCTGAGCCTGCCCTGGCCACTCTGTGCCCACTCTGCACCTCCTTGTGCCCTCTGCCCTTTCGGGGAAGCGCAGCCGTGGGTGAGGACAGGGCTGGATCCCAGCAAGGACAAATGTGAAGGATACAAAACACCAGAGGCTGATGGCACTGTGAAAGTGTGACAAGAAAACCTGAATTAAAACCTGTTTTCCCCCCATGCTGGGCACTGGGGAGGTCCCACTTTGAGTGGTGGGTCCAGTTCTGGGCCCCTCATGACAAGAAGGACCTGGAGGGGCCGCAGCATGACCAGGGATGGGAACGGAGCTGGGAAGGGGCTGGAGCCCCAGGAGAGGCTGAGGGAGCTGGAAAGGGGCTCAGGCTGGAGCAAAGGAGGCTCAGGGGGGACCTTGTGGCTCTGCACAGTCCCTGCCAGGAGGGGGCTCAGGGGGGGTCAGGCTCTGCTCGCAGGGAACAGGGACAGGAGGAGAGGGAACGGCCTCAGGCTGGGCCAGGGGAGGCTCAGGGTGGACAGCAGCAGGAATTTCCCCATGGAAAGGGTGCTCAGGCCTTGGCAGGGGCTGCCCAGGGAGGTTTGGAGTCCCCATC
The DNA here is from genome assembly GCA_034509425.1 of Eopsaltria australis. Classification (NCBI taxonomy): domain Eukaryota; kingdom Metazoa; phylum Chordata; class Aves; order Passeriformes; family Petroicidae; genus Eopsaltria; species Eopsaltria australis. Next base: position 131,992 of record JAVTVJ010002320.1, on the reverse strand, counting down.
CCTGGAAATGCTCAAAAAATGAATGAATGTTCTTCCCAACACAGTTCAGTGGGCACAGAGGGATTCAGTCAATCAAATCCAGTTTGGATTTGATGATTTGGAGTTTTCCAGCATTTGGGATCCTGCGACCACAAAAACCAAAGGGCAGCCCTGTGAGTTTGGAAGGTGACGAGGACCAGGCTCTGTCAGTGCCTGTGGCCCCTCAACCCCAGCCCTTCCCTGGGGAAACTCCCTGTTCCTCCAGCCTGGCCAAACCCAAAGCCATCCTCATGACCTGACTGAAGGAATGAAATCCAAAACGGGAGTGGAGGGGCTGGGGCTGATGGAAAATCCCCTCCTGCGACAGCTCCTGCAGCCCTCACTCCACACGGATCCATCTGGGCAGGCACACGAGGCAGGATCTGCTGGGTGAAAATCCCAGCAGCTTTTCCAGGGATGGGAAACAGCGAGGGGAAGATGCAGAGCAGGAGTGAGGAGAAAAGTCAGGGGCACCAGCAAGTGAGAAAAGAGGCAGCTCTGGGTGGAAAATTACAGGAGATTTGGAGCAGAGGGAAAAAGCCTCGTGTGGGATGGGGCAGCAGAGCAGGAGCAGGACCAGGCTGCTGCCAGAGGGGAGATCTGGTACAATTCTCAAAAAAAACCCCAAAAAACACATTTGAAGGCACCCAGGAGGAGCTGGGTCACCTCAGCATGGGAACAGGGACAGGAGATGGATTTACTGACAATGAAAGATGGAAGAGGAGATGGAGAATTAATGGCTCTAAATGCTGGGTGCAGCATAATTCTCCCTAAAAGCCCGACCAGGCAGAGATTTTTACATCGCCCAGGTGAAAGAACTGGAAAATATCACTAAAACTCACAAAGGTTTTCAACAAAACTCCTCAGATGTGTTTTTATTCCACACAAATAAAAGCCAGGCGGCCGAATTAATCCTAATTAACCTCATTAGGGTTACTGCAGGGCTAGGAATCATTCACTGGTACCACAAGGGGTTTTTTCCCCCCCCTCTCTCCAAAAAGAATTCCCTTTGTGCATCTGCTTTTAACACCACCCTGCCAGAGAGCACATCCCAGTCTAATTCCATTATGGCTGGGAGAGGTTTCATCCATTCACCGAAATGCAGGGAATAAATACAAAATCATGCACATTATGTACTCTCTGCAGGGATATTTAAAGCTTTTCCCCTCTAAGTAAATCGGTTTTGTGTCGTTAAAGCCCTGGGAAATATCAAGTTGCAAGGCGCTGCTCCCAGAACTTCGTTTCCCTTCAATTTCTTGTGACTTTGGGGAAGGCAGGTCACGGGGAATTGGCATTTCCCACTCCAGCTCACCCCTGGAGCCGGACTCTGGCCTCTCGTGCCTCGGTTTCCCCCCTGAATATGGGAATGGCCTTTCCTAGGTGCTGAAAATCCCATTACACTCCCACTCCTAGAAGTCTGAGATGAAAATCAAGCAGGAATTATTTTTATTTTGTTTAAATTTAAATTTCCAGAAGCGGTGGATGGCACAGAGAAGGCCCTGAAAACCAAGAATGCTCTGACAAACACAACAGCAAAACCCAGATTTAGACTCGTCCTAAGGGAAAAAACAAAGAACTGATTGAGTTTATTTGCACCTGATCACCTTGGGGTCCTGGTTTTGTTTTCATTTCTTATTTGTCAAGCCCTGGCAGTCACACTGGACTGTGTCCCTGTGGACAGCCTGTGGCTCTGCCCCTTTGCCTCATAAATATAATTCTTGGTCTATAATAAAGCCTTTATTCCTCAGAAAGTCAGAAATCCTGGAATTCTTGCCATGTCCACCAAAGGAACCAGTACAGACACAGGCACAGCCACGCAGTGTTGGAAAGAGGGAAAAATTCCTCCTGGGATATGGACAGCCCACCTGGACACCCACAGCTGCTTTAAATCCATGAAAATCCATCCCTGTTTGCATTTCTGCCCTCGGGGTCCCGGCTCCAAACTCTCCTTGAGGAACGAGGGTTTGGCAAAGGGCAGCTCCGAGGGGTGGGGAGCGAAGGAAAAGCCAAAACTTCCCAAATCCATGGGGAAAAGCTGAATTGCTGATTTGCTAAGAATGGTCATGGAATGGTTTGGGTTGGGAGGGACCTTAAATCCCATCCAGTTCCAGCTCAGGGACACCTCCCACTGTCCCAGGCTGCTCCAGCCTGGCCTTGGGCACTGCCAGGGATCCAGGGGCTTCTCTGGGAAACCCATCCCAGTCCCTCCCCTCCCTCCCAGGGAACAATTCCTGCCCCAAATCCCCCAAATCCCAGCCTCTTCCCTCTCACACTGCAAACCCTGCACAGAACCAGCCTCGCTCAGGCCCTGACACCACAAATAAACTTATTTTTCATTACAAACGTTCCGAGCTGGTTTCATCCCCTCTTTGGGACACAAATCCCACCAGGCCAAGGAGCTGTGTTCCATTTGGGGCCTTTTTTAGGATCTTTTGGACCTTTTTGCAAAGAAAATGCAGCATCTTAAGAGTGCCCTCAGGATATCCAGGATGGAAAGGACCCACCAGGATCATCAAACCAAACTCTACAGCACCAAAGGGAAAATGGGAGCTCCTCAGCAGAGTTTGGTGCCTTTAAAATGGATTTGAAGGATGGAAAATAAGGTTTTTCTTACTAGAATTGCTGCGGATACCAGGCTGGGACGGGCTGCAGGTGCTTCGGAGGCCAGGATTAGGAGTCGAAATGGTCTTGATAAATTGTAGAAACGGTCTGGAAAAACAAGAAAAGAAGAAAAAACACTTCAGGAATGATGGGTGAATTGGTAAGGCAGGAATCATCAATGGCATGGACACCAGGGAGATAAATACAGGATTGAAAGGGTGGTTTTTGGGAAAAACTCCGGATTTCTGGGATTTCCATGGATCACAAAGTGAACAGGAGCTGAGCAGGAAAGAGTGCAATAAAACCAAACATTTGCTGTGATACAGAGAGAGACAAAGTGTCCAACAAATGAACAAAGGGAACCTTTCACCCCTTTGGCCCCACTGAGGTTCTGGTGTTGGACATTGCAGTCACATCAGAGAAATTCCCAGAGAAAACCAAACATTGCGACGTGATGCAGAGAGGGAACTGTCCCCCACATCCACAAAAGGAACTTTCTCCCCCTTTGGCACCTCTGAGGTTCTGGGGTTGGACATTTCAGTCAAATCCCAGAGGAATTCCCAAATGCAGACGAGGAGAATGATCCAGGATGGATGGAGAGAGCAGAGACTGGAGAACCAGAGAGGAAAATCCCATTTATGGCATCGTTACGGTCGGAAAATCCCTCCAGGATTGTCCAGTCCCACCAGCACCACCACGGCCAGCACTAAACCACGTCCCCAAGTGTCACATCCAATGTTTGTTGAACATTCCCAGGATGGGGACTCACATTCCCAGGATGGGGATTCATTTTGAGTAAAGACAACAGGGAGGCATCGCCCTGCTCTTCAAACCCATCCCAAAGGACACAATGGAAAGGGATAAATCACCTTTAGGGTTTGTCCAGGGTGTCACAGCCCTAAAATTGCACCAGGGAACTCAGGCTGGACACCAGGAAGTGTTTCCTGACTGGGATTTCAAGGAATTCAAGGGGTCTCCAGCCCCTGGATCAGGGAGTTTAAGGCACAGCCTGTCAGGAGGTGGCTTTGCCTTGAATTCCCAATTTTCTTTGTTTCCAAGGGTAGAAAAAACCCTTAAGGAAGCAACTCAGCAGCTCAATTAACCAACTTAATTAACCAAATTAACAGCTGAGGCCGTGGCCCCTCCAGCACATCGTCCACACAGGCAGAGGGATCCGCCTGCACAGGGGAGAGAAGCAAAATTACATCAATTCTGGGGAGAAGAAACAGAGATTGAAGAGACCAAGATGTGCCAACACCACCCAGAGGGCCAGGACTGATGGAGGGGGAGCCCTGTCCAGTGAAATAATCCCAAAATGACCCTTTTGAATTAGAGAAAAATTAAAAACATCCAACTCAAATGTTTGCAGGTGCCCTGCACGTGACAGGATCTCAAACCAGTTTTATTTTTGCACCAATCTGCCCTCCCACGGAGCAGGAAAAACCTTCCTTTGGGTGTGGAAGGCTCAGCAGAGCTGCTCTGACCCCTCAGCAGGACTCTGGCTGGGGCTGGGGGCAGGGGGCGACGGCTCCTGAGTGACAAGGAATATTTTTAGCATTTTCACACAGCCCAAAAATAGATCCAGAGCAGGCTGCTCCCCCAGGTGCAGCAGGGGCTGCCCCAGGGCCCTCCCTGGGCTGGCAGAGGGGTCCCAGCCCCGTCTGGGGACACTTTGGGCCAGGCTTGTCACCAACAAAACATTCATTTTGCTCACCTGGCAGCAGGGGGGTTCTGGGATGTGCTGGGAACTTCCCAAGGGTCTCCAGAGGTCAAAAAGGGACCCCCAGCATCACCCAGGGCACATGGGGACCAGAGAAGCTTCCCCATCCCTGAAAGTGCCCCAGGCCAGGCTGGATGGGGCTTGGAGCACCCTGGGACAGTGGGAGGTGTCCCTGACTGGGACTGAGGGGTGTTTAGGGCACCCAACCCAAACCATTCCAGGATTCTGGAGCCCCTCTGGAGCCAGGCTGGGAGAGCTGGGGGTGCTCCCCTGGAGAGGAGAAGGCTCCAGGCAGAGCTCAGAGCCCCTTGCAGGGCCTGAAGGGGCTCCAGGAGAGCTGCAGAGGGACTGGGGACAAGGCCTGGAGGGACAGGAGGCAGGGAATGGCTTCCCAGTGGCAGAGGGCAGGGATGGATGGGAGATTGGGAAGGAATTGTTCCCTGGGAGGCTGGGGAGGGGCTGGGATGGAATTGCCAGATTTGCTGTTTGTGCCCCTGGATCCCTGGCAGTGGCCAAGGCCAGGCTGGACATTGGGGCTGGGAGCAGCCTGGGACAGTGGCAGGTGTCCCTGCCATGGCAGGGGTGGCACTGGGTGGGATTTAATGTTCCTTCCAACCATAATTCCGTAGTTCTGTGATTCCTGACCCTCTGGTTTCAGTTTTGCCTCTCAGGGTGTTGCTGTTTCGTTCCTCTGTCCCCCAGAGCCCTGGGAGCTCTCCCGGCCTCCCCAGCCACAGCAGCATCCGGAATATCGATGCTTTCCTGGGAAATCTGGAGGGGAATCCAGGAGCCCACCAGGAGCAGCCACATCAGGGCCCCCAGGCTGGGAGGGAATGGAAGTTTGGGTTTGAAACCTGTGGACTGACCACAAAAGATGCCATAAAATCATCTGGACAACCCCAGCCTGCTGGGCAGGAGGATTTCCCTCCCCTGCTGCCCTCTCTCCATACACGATGGGATGGGATGGGATGGGATGGGATGGGATGGGATGGGATGGGATGGGATGGGATGGGATGGGAAGATCCTGAACTTTCCTTCCAACCCAACCCATTCCACGATTCCATGATGACCAAGCCCTCGCTGCCACCTGGCTGTGGAGAACCTGGCAGAGCCCAGAGCCAGGACAGGCTTTAAACAGAAGGGAATTTTCACTTGAATAGGAAAATTTAGAAACCAGAATGAAATCAGGAGAACATTTCAGGAGCACACGGTGAGAGCTGCCCTGGGTGCAGCAGGAGTTTCTGTCACATCCCTGCCCTGCTCCTGAGCCTTCATCACAAGAACAGCAATGGGAATAACTGCTGAACAAACATCCCAATGTTTCCTTCTGCATTTCTCTGACACGACAAGCTCCAGCCTGTCCCTAGCTAGGCTCAGCCAGGCTGCTGCTGCTCAGCTCCATCCTAACCGGGAGCCACCAGCCCCTCCCGGGCTTGGAACAAAGAATTTTAGGTTAAAAGGGAAAAAAAGTAACAAAAAAAGGAGCAGTGCAGGCACTGGAGATGAAGCAGCTTCAGCAGCCTCTTTTATCAGGGCTGCTCCCACCTGCAGGCAGCGACCCCGGGACAGCAGCTGAGTGCAAGTTAAAAATTCATATCCCAGCCACAGATCTGAATTCCCAAAAATTCCCATTGCCCTCCCCAGCCAGGGCAGGGTGGCAGCTCCTGGGAGCTTCTCCAGCGCTTCCTGGGGCTGGTGGCTCTGCCAGACCCGCCGGGCAACCTGGCCTGGGCCAATTCCAGGGATCCAGGGGCAGCCACAGCTCCTCCTGTCCCCTCCAGGGAGGTGCATCCCACCCCTTTATCCCAGCTTTTTATGGACACAGCACTTTGTGCTCTCCTTCCCTCACAAAACCTGCCTGGAACTTCATCATTTCCATGGCAGTGAGTGACCTCGTGAGCATCTGCAGCCTGATGAGGTCACAGGTGGATATTTGGGGGAGAATCCAGAGAAATTCCCTTTTCCCAGCTGCTCATCCCTGATTTCACAGCAGCACCAGCTGCTGGAATCGCTTTTCCCTTTCCATCCTTGCAGCATCTTCAGCTCAAGGTGCTCCTTGCTCCCCTCAGACCACGGCTCCAGGTTTATCCACGGCCCCTTCCAGCCTGGGAATGTGGAAACAGATGGGGATGTGGAAAAAAATGGGAAAATAAAAGGAAAAAAATGGGAATGCTGGACTTGGGAAAGGTGCATGGGAAATAAAGAGCCAAGAGAGAACTCCCCAGAAGGAGAGGTTGGGGCTGCTCCCTTCAGCCAGGGAAGGGCCTTCTGCTCCTCCTTTCTTGTGGGATAAAAGCTTCCAAGGCCATTTGGGTGAAAAGTCTCTATTTGGGGTTGAGAACAGCTCTGTAAGGCCCAGCATGAAGCTGTGGCAGCGACTCTGACTCGGGATTTCCATCTCCCCCAGCACCTCTGCATCCCAAACATCCCCCCAGCACAAGGGGCAGCCAAAGAAACGAGCAGCTCAAACCATCCAGGCTCTCGATTCAGAGCTGCAAACGGGCCCAGCCAAGCTGAAATCCTCAGGAGGTAACAGCTCTGAGGAACTGAATCTCTGCACTGGTCACTCACCCACTAAGATGGAAAAAAAAAAAACCCCAAAACTGCCCCATTTCTGTGCAATTTCCCCCTGCTGACGGGAAGGAGCTGAAAAGGGCCATTGCTGCTGAGCTCAACTGCACCCAGTGCTCCTAAGGGTGAGCCCTTCGTGAGCCAAAACCAGGAAAAAAGTGAATAAATTCTACTGCAGCAAGAGCAGCATCCTCAAAGCTTCACTCCCCACGCCCTCAAGTGTGAAATCAGAGATTTTTTTTTGTTTTGTTTTGTTTTGTTTGTTTTTTCTCAGTAATGCTTTTTGCTCGTTTCCTGCCCGGCCTCTTGTGCTGAGAACAATGAATGAGGGTGAGTTACCATCAGGGCAGGATCAGGACTGTGCCCAACCAGGCTTTGCTCTCATCTTCCAGGGCATTAAACCAAGGCCTTGTGATGCTGGGCTGACCACACTCACCAGGATGGGACCAGCCCTGACCTCTCTTTCTGGGAAACTCTCCCTTGGCTCTTTATTTTCCATTTCTCCCATTTTTTTCCCCTTTATTTTCCCATTTTTTCCCCTTTATTTTCCCTTTTTTTTTTCCTTTTATTTTCCCATTTTCTCCCTTTATTTCCCCTTTTTTCCCCTTTATTTTCCCATTTTCCCCCTTTATTTTCCCATTTTTTTCCACATCCCCATCTGTTTCCACATTCCCAGGCTGGAAGGGGCCGTGGATAAACCTGGAGCCGTGGTCTGAGGGGAGTAAGGAGCACCTTGAGCTGAAGATGCTGCAAGGATGGAAAGGGAAAAGCGATTCCAGCAGCTTGTGCTGCTGTGAAATCAGGGATGAGCAGCTGGGAAAAGGGAATTTCTCTGGATTCTCCCCCAAATATCCACCTGTGACCTCATCAGGCTGCAGATGCTCACGAGGTCACTCACTGCCATGGAAATGATGAAGTTCCAGGCAGGTTTTGTGCGGGAAGGAGAGCACAAAGTGCTGTGTCCATAAAAAGCTGGGATGAAGGACGCGATGCAACCACAATTGTCACCTCCCTGGAGGGGACAGGAGGAGCTGTGGCTGCCCCTGGATCCCTGGAATTGGTCCAGACCAGGCTGGATGGGGCTTGGAGGCACCTGGGATGGTGGAAGGTGTCCCTGCCCATGGAGGGGGTGGAACAAGATGAGTTTTAAAGTCCTTTCCGTTAAAAACCCCAACAATTCTGGGATTCTGTGCTGTGGCTCCTCAGAGCAGCAGCTCCAGCCTCTCCAGCCTGGCAGGGATCCATGAAATCGGCTCTCCAGCACCACAGCTCCTGACTTCAAGACCCCCAGGAGATCCCCATCCCTCCCTTCCCAAGTTTTGGAAGTACAATCCAAACACGAGGCCCTCGAAATAAATCCGCTCTCGAGCTCCTCGGTGCCTGTGGCAGCTTCTGCTCATTCATTTCCCCGCCAGCCACGCCAAAAATGCACCAAAACCAACAGGAAATGATCCCTGTGGCCCATTCCTGCTCCTGCTCGGGTTTATTTTACCCAAGTGTGGCATCTGAGGGGGTGTTCAGGCTGACCTCTGATTCAGAAATCACTCAGAGCAGCACCGAGAGTCCCGGGCATGGGCGAGTGTGAGGCACTTCATGGTTTTGACACTTCTGCAGAGGAAAAGTTCTGTGCTTCTCTGAAGGAAGTGGAGAGAGGCTGTGAACTGAGATTGAACCAGCAGCTCTTGAGGATGCAATCAGTCAGAGAACAGGGGGGAAAAAAACCCAAAATGTCTTTGCAGAACATTGGCCATTAGCTCCAGCTCTGAGCAGAAAATGTCACCAAGGCAGAGTCCAGCAGGAAATCAGACGCTCAAACCTGGGCCCTAACAGCTCATTAAAGTAAAAATTCCTTTCTTCATCTTCCCAGAGGTGAAAAATGAAAAATTTCGCTCTACAGCCCCCAAAGTTGGGATTTCCAGGCTCCTCCCAAGATCAAATAGTCAGGAAGGTCCCAGCAGTGAGGGGACAGGTGACACCTTGTGCACTGCTCTGTGCTGTCACACCGAGCCCCAAACTGGGACATTTTGGGGGTTTTAAGGCTTTAGAGCAGCTGGATAAACACAGGGAAACCTGGAGCTGCTGAAAGGAATCAGGGGGAGATCCAGGGCTGGAGCCAGGCTGGGAGAGCTGGGGTGCTCCCCTGGAGAGGAGAAGGCTCCAGGGAGAGCTCAGAGCCCCTTGCAGGGCCTGAAGGGGCTCCAGGAGAGCTGCAGAGGGACTGGGGACAAGGCCTGGAGGGACAGGAGGCAGGGAATGGCTTCCCAGTGGCAGAGGGCAGGGATGGATGGGAGATTGGGAAGGAATTGTTCCCTGGGAGGCTGGGGAGGGGCTGGGATGGAATTGCCAGATTTGCTGTTTGTGCCCCTGGATCCCTGGCAGTGGCCAAGGCCAGGCTGGGCATTGGGGCTGGGAGCAGCCTGGGACAGTGGCAGGTGTCCCTGCCATGGCAGGGATGGGATGGGATGGGATGGGATGGGATGGGATGGGATGGGATGGGATGGGATGGGATGGGATGGGATGGGATGGGATGGGATGGGATTTAAAGTCCCTCCAACCCAAACCCTTCCATAAATCTGTGATAAAGCCACCCCCCCACGAGCTGAGCTCTCCCAGCCTGGCCAGCAGCAGCTCAGCCCCCATGGCTGAAATCCCTCAGAATTCCCATCTCCCCAGCCAAGAATTCCCCAGATTTTGGCCATTTCAGCACCTCCATCCTCCTCCTCTGGAGAACAACACAGCATCATCTCCCTGAGTAATTCTAATTTTTAACCCCACTCTTTCCACTTGTAGCAAGTGCAGCTGCGTTTTTTTGGGGTTAGGGTTTTTTTTTGCCTTATCAGAGAGTTCAAAACCCCCAAAAGCATCAAATTCTCCGGTGTGCAGAGGGGTTGTGCTGCACTTTTGCTGGATGACAGCGAAGAACCACAAGGCAGAGCCCCGGGGAGGCCAGGGGCTGATGCAAACGGAAAACGGGGCAGCCAGAGGAAGTCGTTCTGTCGGGCTTTGTTCTTGCAGGGGCTTTTTGGGGTGGCTTCTTTCCATAGAAAGTTTCCACTGCAGTTATTGAAATGAAACCTGGGGCTGTTTCTGTTCAGGAGAGGCTGAAACAGCACCGAGCTGTGGCCAGCTCCAGGGTCGGGGTCTGGAATTGAGTGGGAACAAAAGGAGTGCCGCAAAACCATCCCTGAGTCATCTTCTGAAATGGAAAACTGGGGGAAAAATCAAGATATCATTCAGGAAAGCCACTGAGTGGGGTTGAAACTTTTGGGGTGCAGTGAGAGGCAGACCTGCACAAGCAGAATTCCTGGGTGGGATGGGGAAAAGTGGAATAAACACCAGGAAAAGTGGAATAAATACCAGGAAAATTGGAATAAACGTCAGGAAAGGTGCAGTGAACACCAGGAAAAGTGGAAGGAACATCAGGAAAAGTGGAGGAAATAACAGGAATAGTGGAGGGAGCACCAGGAAAAGTGGAATAAACAGCAGGAAAAGTGGAAGGAACATCAAGAAAAGTGGAGTGAACAGCAGAAAAAGTGGAATAAGCAATAGAAAAAGTGGAGTGGACCAGGAAATGTGGAATGAACACCAGGAAATCCCCCCAAAAGGACTCATCCCACCACTTGGAGGCTGCACAAACATTCCCACCCTGTCAGCTCCAAACCCTCCTCTCCAGGATGCAGAATTTCATGGATTTGCCTCAGTTTTGGGCTCCTGCGGGCTCAGCCATGGGGGAAAAACAAAACCCTGCAAAATTCAACCTCAACAGAGCTTCCCAGCCCTGAGCCTGAGAATCCAGGGGATTTGGGGATGAATCCAGGGGATCCAGGGATGCTCCAGGGGATCTGGGGATGAATCCAGGGGATCCGGGGATGCTCCAGGAGATTTAGGGATTCCTCCAGGGGATTTGGGGATGCCTGCAGGGGATTTAGGGACATGTCCAGTTGTTTTGGGGATGCTTCCAAGGGACTTGGGGATGCTTCCAGTGGGATTTGGGGATGCTCCAAGGGACTTGGGGATGTTCCAGGGCTTCCGGGAAGGCTGCAGGGGTTTTGAGGATGCTCCAGGGGATTTGGGGATGCTCCAAGGGGCATTTGGGGATGCCTCGAAGGGATTTGGGGATGCTCCAGGTGTTTCGGGGATGAATCCAAGAAATTTGGGGATTCTCCAAGGGGCATTTGGGGATGCTCCAGGGGATTTAGGGATGCTCATGGGGATTTGGGGATGCACTGGCACCCTCCCCCGGGCAGGCTGAGCACGGTGGCAGCTCCTGCTCCCGGCACATGGCACCGATCAGCAGCGCCAATTCAGGCCATAAAATCCCCGTCCTGCAGCAGATTCCCGGCCCAGCCTGGAACCCTCCAGAGGGGTTAAATAAAAAAAAAAAAGGAGTTAAATAAAAAAAGGAGTAAATTTTAAAAAGGGGGGGGTTAAATAACGCGGCCAGCACGAGGTTCTGCTGAAAAAATGACTCACAGGAAGGATGGCAACAAAGCAGAGCCATAAAATATTCAACAGACTCGGTCTGGCCGGGGCTGGAGAATAAAACCCGGGGTAAGTGGACCTGTGCTGTTCCCGGAGGCGCTGCCGGCCCTGCGGGCTGGGAGCAGCTGGCAGCGCCCGCGCTTCGCTCGCTGCAATTACGGCCCCGCATTTAATTAAAATTTCATCGCGGCCATTCCCAGCAGCTCCTCCCGGGCCGGGCTGGGCAGGAGCCGCGGAGCCCGGGGTGTCCATGCAGGAAGGGAAGGGTGGGGGGTTTGGGGTGGGATGGGGCAGCTCGGAGCCCCTGGGGCTGTTCTGGAACCGGCACCTGGGGGGCTCTGGGATGGGCTGGGGGGCCCGGGGTTCTGCTTGGGCTCATAACAGAGCATAAAATAGAATAATTTGTTATAATAAATCATAAAATCCCGGACTGGTTTGGATGGGAGGGGACCCTAAAGCCATCCCATTCCATGGACAGGGACATCTCCCACTGTCCCAGGTGCCTCCAGCCCGGCTTTGGCCACTGCCAGGGATCCAGGGGCAGCCACGGCTTCTCTGGGAATTCCATCCCAGCTCCTCCCCACCCTCCCAGGGAAGAATTTCTCCCCAATATCCCACCTAAACCTGTCCTCATTTAGTTTTAACTCATTCTCTTCTGTGTCCTGTCCCTCCATGCCTTGTCCCCAGTCCCTCTGCAGCTCTTCTGGAGCCCCTTCAGGCCCTGCAAGGGGCTCTGAGCTCTCCCTGGAGCCTTCTCCTCTCCAGGGGAGCACCCCCAGCTCTCCCAGCCTGTCCCTTGAGGAGCAGAGCACACAAGAACCAGACTTGAGTTCCCCTGGCCATTTTCACTCCAAAAAGCTCCAAATTCACCATTTCAGTTCCCATGGCAGAGACCCTTGAGGCACAATCCCAAGCTGGTGGGAGGACCTGGATACCCAGTGGAGAATCTTTAAAGATTTGTGCTTTTTTTTTGCCCTAAAATAATGACTGACCCTTCTTGCTCCCAGTTTGGCACTGGGAGGCATCAGGAGCTGGAGGGACAGGCCCTGGTGGAGGAGAGTCCCCAGTGCTGCTCTGAGCCCTCCACCCTGCCCAGATCCTGCAGAGCTTCAGCTGGACTCCTGACAGGAGCACAAAATCATCTTTTCCCCGGTCCTGCACCCTCCTCAGGGTTTTTGCCTTTTTCAAGAGCAAAAACGAGCACAAGTGGAGGAACTCAGCAGCTCTGGGGCTTGCACACCAATTCCATCCATCCCAGAAGTTCTGGAAGGGAACAGAGCTCCCCAAAGTGCCCCTGGCTGCACAGGGGAAGAAGAAAACCCCACAAACATCTCCGAGGTGTCTCGTTCTGGGTCACAGCAATCCTGAACCCAGGAGCCAAACAGCACAGGCAGGGGAAGGAAACAGCCACATCCCTGAAAACCGATGCTGGATCACAGCAGATTATCCGAAATGTCAGTGCCCTGCTGCCAGGCCACCCTTAATCCTTAAAAAAAAATAGGAGGAAAAGCTGAAAAACAAGAAAAAATATCCTCAGCTTGTGCTTTTAGGGAAGCTCCTGCTCCCTGCAGGAAGCCCTGGAGCATAGGGCTCAAGGAAAGCAGAATTTTCCTGCTGGGCTACAAATGAGAGGAGATGCAAAGGAGAAAAATCCAGCACATCCTTGGGCACAGCTGGAGGAAAAAGAGGCTGAAAGCTGAGGGGTTTGGAAAACCTGGAGGAGCCAGAGGCAGAGCAGATCTCTGGAGCGTCGGGGGTTAAGCAGAGCTCCAAACCTCCCCTCCCGAGGTACCCGGGGAGGCTTCACCCCCTGAGCGGCTCCTCGGGAAGCCAGGGCAGGCAGAGCCGGAGAGTGATGGATGCAAAATTAAAAGCTGGATAAATAATTAATGGCTGAGGTCATCAGATTGGAGGAATGTGTCCATCGGCTCTCCCGGAGCGGGGCGGGCTCCGTTTCACCGGGGCTGAGGTGGGGCTGCAGCTCCGCAATTCCTGCCCCGGGTGCCGCACAAATCAATGGCCATAAATCACCCCGGGAGCGCTGTCACGGCCTGGGGAGGGTTAAGCAAACACAGAGCCCCCGGAGAGCCCAAAATAAAGTGAGAGGCGACTCGGAGTCACTGATTAAGGTAATTATTAAAGTGCAAACCATCAAATATGTGCAGCACAAAGCCGCCTCTCCTCCTTCCTGTCCAGCCTCTCGGTGACAAAGAGCCCTCAGAAGCGCCACAAATAAAACACCCCCGGAAAGGCTCCAAACCCACCTGGGGTAACCCTTTCCCTTCCCTCTGCCTGCCGGGGGGAGCTCCCCGGAGCCGGGACCACGCAGATTTCCTGGGAATGTGCAGTTTGAGGGATGTTGAGGTTGATTCTAAATTAGTGGTGAATGATGATGAACGTGAATTGGAGAAGTTTATCCCACACGGCAGAGCTCTGGAGCATCCTCCCAGCTCATCTGGAAGCAGGAAAACCGATGGGATGCAGTGATCCACAGCTCCCAACCCATCAGTGAGCAGGAAAACCACCAGGATCCAGTGATCCACAGCTCCCAGATCATCTGGGAGCAGGGAAACCAACGGGATCCAGTGATCCAGAGCTGACAACTCATCTGGGAGCACAAAAACTGATGGGATCAGTGATCCACAGCTCCCAGCCCACCTGCGAGCAGGAAAACCATCAGGATCCAGAGATCCACAGCTCCCAAATTATCTGTGAGCACAAAACCTGATGGGATCCAGTGATCCACAGCTCCCAACCCAGCTGGGAGCAGGAAACCAATGGATCCGGTGATCCAGAGCTCCCAAATTATCTGTGAGCAGGAAAACTGACAGGATCCAGTGATCCAGAGCTCTCAGCCCATCTGTGAGCAGGAAAACCATCAGGATCCAGTGATCCAGAGCTCCCCGTGCTCCCCCCAGCAGCAGGGGCACCCTCCAGCCTCAGCACTGGGGCAGAGGAGCAGAAATGCCCCCCTGAGTGTGGAAAGCACAAACAGAGCAGAAATATTTGGTTTATTTTTCTATTCAAGGAGGAAATCGAGCAGCTCAGCTGCAGTTTGGCGAGGGTTGATAACCCTCAAGTGCTCAGGTAGGACCGCTCTGCTTCGTGCTGTTCCTACAGAATTGGGTTTGGGTTCTCAGGGAGCCTCTTCCCCAATTTCTGAGTGTTTGACCCCATCCATGCAGAAATTCCCCGATATTCTGAGGAATATCAGACCCTTGGCCAAGCACAGCTCCTGCAGCAGCTCCAGGGGCTCCCCAGGCACAGCCAGCCCTATGGGGCACAGGGTGCTCCCCCTGGGGACACCACAGCCCATGGTGGTGCCACCTCCCACCTGGTGATCAATTCCCAGCTCCGATCCATGCAAACGGGAGCACAAAGCGTTTTCTGCCAAGTGGGGGCCACATCCAAACCCCGCAGGCAGCAGAGCAGCCACGGCACGGAATGAAACCCAGAATCCCAAACACAGCCCAGGGAGACGGCAAAGCAACCAACGCCTCACCTGGGGCTTCCCTTCACTTCCTTAAAGCCCTAAAACCTGCAGAATGCACCCCAAAACCTGAAACGTGCATCCTAAAACCTGCAAAATGCATCCTAAACCTGCAAAGTGCATCCTAAAGCCTGCAAAGTGCATCCTAAACCTGCAAAATGCATCCTAAACCTGCAAAGTGCATTCTAAACCTGCAAAATGCATCCTAAACCTGCAAAGTGCATTCTAAACCTGCAAAATGCATCCTAAACCTGCAAAATGCATCCTAAACCTGCATAATGCATCCTAAAATCTACTGAACGCATCCTAAAATCTATAAAATGCATCCTAAAACCTGCAAAGTGCATCCTAAAATCTGCAAAATACATCCTAAAATCTGCGTAACACATCCCAAAACCTGCAAAATGCATCCTAAACCCGACCCTGCCGGGTTTTGCTCCAGCACAAGCACAGCCCTGCCCTGGGGTGAGGAGAACCTCTCCCGCTCGGCAGCGATGGTTTCACCCCTGCCGCTGTTCCTGCTCCTGAGCCCAACCAGCGCCATCCACAGCAAAGGCTCTGAGGGTTTGGGGTCAATAAACGTGGATAAAATATCCCAAATCCAGCCTCAGCCCCGTGAAGCCACCTCAGGCCACTCCTCAGAGCCACCCGTGGCCACGGCTCAGCTGCTGGGCCCGTTTAGGGACTCCCATTAATGCATCCAAGCACCACCACAAATCCCATCCACCTCCAGCTTCTCCCACTCCTCCAAGACAGGGCCCCAAGAACTTCCCCGGCTCCTCAAACCTTTTTTCCCCTCTTCCAAACAAAAACTGATTTATTTTATTTATTTTTTTTCCCTGAAGCAGCACCAGAGCCCCAACACCAACCCCCCCTTTCCCAGCGCGCCGGGGGCTCCTCTCTGCTGTTTCCCTTCAGCTGTTCCTCGCCTCTCTCGGAAACAGAGCCAGCACAAACCTCCTGGAAACGCTGTTCCCAATTAGAGGGAGCCCTTATGAAACCACGATCGCAGCCACTTGCTGCAGATCTTTCTCCCCAGAAGAGCTCGCAGCGTTTCCTTGATGAACCCCCAAGCATAACAGTTTCCACAGCGATTACAGAGCGGGCGGCCGAGCCAGGAATAACACGGAGAGATGGAAAACATCCCCTGCTCTGCCTCTCGCACACACCCCGCGGGAGGAGAGGCTGCCCCAGCGCTGGGGACGGGGACAGACCCAGCCCTGAGCAAAGGATGGACACGGAGAGACTGAAAACATCCCCTGCTCTACCTTTCGCACACCCTGCGGGACGAGAGGCTGCCCCAGCGCAGGGACAGGGACAGATCCAGCCCTGAGCAGCCAAAGGATGGACACGGAGAGATGGAAAACATCCCCTGCTCTGCCTCTCGCACACACCCTGGGGGAGGAGAGGCTGCCCCAGCGCTGGAGATGGGGACAGACCCAGCCCTGAGCCAAGGATGGACACGGAGAGACTCAAAACATCCCCTGCTCTGCCTCTCGCACACACTCTGGGGGAGAAGAGGCTGCCCCAGCGCTGGAGATGGGGACAGACCCAGCCCCGAGTACCCAAAGGATGGACACTGAGCCAAAGCAGCGCTTTGGGAGCCAATCCCCTGGTGCTGGACGGAGGAATGAGCCATGCCCCCAGCCCAAAGCAGCTGAATGGGAAATATTCAGGATATTTTATCCACCTGAGCCCCAGCTGCTCTGTCCTGCCTTGGGAAATGCGATTTGAGCTCTGGCACAGCCCCGGGGTAGCAGCAGGAGGGGAAGCGCCAGGTTTGGGGACTCCCCTGAGCCGCCCCATTCATTAATTCAGTGTTTTGGGGTCTGTGCTGGGCACAGCTGCAGTTCCCATCCCTGTGGGGCTGTCGGAGCATTCCCAGGACGTTCCCGTGCTCCCATTCCATCTCCAGCACGCTGTGCCTCTGCCATTCCACCTTCATTTACCAGAACCCTGGTTCTGTTCCAGCAAACACCTCTCACCTCTCCAAAGCCATTTTCTGCATCCCCGGGTCAAACTCTTTACTCTCAAAGAAAGAATAAATTCACACCTTTTTTATTTTATTTTATTAAAACCTCAACTTTTTGCTCCCCAGAGCCCTCACAAGAACCTTCTCCATCTCTCTCATCTCCTCCAGAGCCCTCCTGAGCCTTGTTTGGCCTGGGGAGAACCTAACACATTTATTTGTGTGACAAAGGGACCACGTTCATCACCTGGATTTGAATTAGGGGTTATTAAATCACACAACTCCACACGATTTTCCAAAAATGGGCTCAAAAATGAAAAAAGCCCTGAGCAGTGACGATCTGTGGGGAGAAGTTTTGTGCTTGACACAAGTCCTTCCCAATTCCTCCCCAATATCCCATCTAAATCCATTCTCCATCAGCTTAAAGACCAAACCCTGGGTCCTGTCCCTCCATCCCTTGTCCCCAGTCCCTCTCCAGCCCTCCCGGAGCCACCTCCACACCCAGAGGCCTCCCAGGCCAGGCTGGATCCATCCCTGAATGCCAGCAGAGCCTCAATTCCAGTCCCAAGGAATTCCTGCTGTTTGAATTCACAAATTTCTGTCCCCACACCTTTGTGCATCAAGAACTCAACTGCAGGGCTCAGGTTTTGGCTGCCACCTCCCACCTGGTGATCAATTCCCAGCTCTGATCCATGCAAATGGGAGCACAAAGCGTTTTCTGCCAGGTGGGGGCCACATCCAAACCCCGCAGGCAGCAGAGCAGCCACGGCACGGAATGAAACCCAGAATCCCAAACACAGCCCAGGGAGACGGCAAAGCAACCAACGCCTCACCTGGGGCTTCCCTTCACTTCCTTAAAGCCCTAAAACCTGCAGAATGCACCCCAAACCTGAAACGTGCATCCTAAAATTCGCAAAATGCATCCTAAAGTCTAAAAAGTGCATCCTAAAACCTGCAAAGTGCATTCTAAACCTTCAAGCTGCATCCTAAACCTGCAAAATGCATCCTAAAACCTGCAAAGGGCATCCTAAAACCTGCATAATGCATCCTAAAACTCACAAAGTGCATCCTAAAACCTGTATAACACATCTTAAACCTGTATAACACATCTCAAAACCTGCAAAATGCCTCCTAGAACGTACAAAGTGCATCCCAAACCTACAAAATACATCCTAGAACCTGCAAAATGCATTGTAAAAACTGCAAAACACATCCTAAAATCTGCAAAGTGCCATCCACAGCAGCTTTGCAAAGGCTCTGAGGGTTTGGGGTCAATAAACACCCCTGGAATTCAGCAGGATTGCCTTTGGAATGGTGCAGAGCATGGCAGGGAGCTCATCAGGCACTGAGGATGCTGAAGAGGGGAGAGGTGAGGAGCCAGCCTGGGTTTGAGTAAAATCTTAAATGATCCTCGGGTCCCTTTCCAGCCATTTTTGGAGTGGCTGCTGGGCCCAGAGTGGTGAACAGAGCTGGGAATCTTTAATTAATGAGGCTGAGCCAGGCTGGGAGAGGAGAAGGCTCCAGGGAGAGCTCAGAGCCCCTTGCAGGGCCTGAAGGGGCTCCAGGAGAGCTGCAGAGGGACTGGGGACAAGGCCTGGAGGGACAGGAGGCAGGGAATGGCTTCCCAGTGGCAGAGGGCAGGGATGGATGGAAGATTGGGAAGGAATTGTTCCCTGGGAGGCTGGGGAGGGGCTGGGATGGAATTGCCAGATTTGCTGTTTGTGCCCCTGGATCCCTGGCAGTGGCCAAGGCCAGGCTGGACATTGGGGCTGGGAGCAGCCTGGGACAGTGGCAGGTGTCCCTGCCATGGCAGGGCTGGGATGGGATCTTTGAGTTCCTTTCCCACTCAGACCAGTTTGGGATTCTGTGACAGGTCCCAGTTCTCTGCAGTCTCTCCCCGTGCACGAAGCTCTTCCAGCCCCATTTACTGGGAGCTGCCATTGAAAACAGCAGCCATTTATTTTTATTTAGTGTTTTTCACGCTGGTGGAAAAAACTCTGTGGTCTTCTGCAAACTGCTCTGTGGGGGGAGTGTGGCAACGCTCCTGGGAGGGGAGGGAGAATATTTTTAACCCCGTTTTACAGAAGTGGGAACTGAGGCACGCACTTTTCCACAGAAGAAGCTTGGCCCCAAACCCTTTTTGAGTCCTTGCAGGACGGATTCCAGCAGAGATCCTCGCTCCCAGAAGAAGCTCACGCTTATTCCAGACTACAGTGGCCACACTGTTGTGCCCCAGCCAATTTTCTCACGTAAACACAGCCCTGGAAGAGTGGTTTCTCTTCAGGTTTTGGTAATTTTAGCCTGAGAAAGTCATGAAGGAAATACCTCAGCACCACGGGCGAGTTGGTGGGAGGTAATTAAACACCCAGCTCCACTTCCCTTCCAGCTCACAGCAGCCTCACATTTGCTGGAGGCATCTCCAGCTCTATTTCTGCCCCTGGTTCCAGCCTGACCTTCCCCTGCACCGTTTTGTTCCGCAGACAAACACTCCCCACCTCCAGGGCCAAGGCATCCTTCTCTCAAACACAACCCAAACTTTATTTTGCCTCTCTAAAACGTGCAAAGACCCAGCAGATTCTCAGTGGGTTCTCAAACACACCCCCAGAAAAAGCTCTGTCCTGCCCCTCCATCCCCCTCCTCCCTCCATCCCCCTCCTCCCAGTTCAGACCAGCTCTGCAGCCGGGAGGCCTCAAATCTGAGTAATTTGTTTAAAAATCTGTAATTTGCTGTAAAAAGAATTAAAGAATCGCTGATCCCAGTGTGGCTGAAGGGTGCCAGGGGTGTTTATCAGATTTACACCCTGTGGCAAAAGGGACAAATTCAACTTCCAGCCCTTTACTGAGCCCTGGGTGAGCCAGCCCAGCTCCTGATTTACAGGTGATGGGACCATCCCAGGGCTTTCCAAAAGCATCCACAGGAATCCATCCACGTGGGCTTTGGGAACATTTCTTATTTTTAATTTCTACTCAGCTCATTTCAGCCCCATCTTCTCCCATAGCTTTAATTGACAATGATATAACTTTAATTGATACATTTATTCAGTAGATGTCCCCAGAAAGGGAACAAACCCCAAAACCCCTTGAATAAAGGGAACACAGGAAACCCGTGGGCAGGGGTTTGAAGAGTCAGCAGTGCCTCATGGAAAGCTCCGAGGCACATCCCTGTCAGTGACAAAGCCTCTGCTGTCCTGGGGTCACTCTGGGCATCCCCTGGGATCCAGCAGGGAATGGGGAGAGCCTTCCTATCCCACCCTTTTCCCTGGGAATCTCCCAGCAGGCTGAGGCAGGAGGAACCAGGCACAAATGCAGGGCTCAGGGGGTTCTTCCTGAACTCTTTGAAAGCTCCTAAAAACCCTCAGAGTTTCCCAATTTCCAGTGCAAATCCCTCCCAGCCTAAATAACAACCCCTCCATCACCTCCAGCACGTGGATCCCACAGCTGAGGGTGGAGGAGGCCGGTCCTGGAACGGCTGAGGCAGAAATCTCCTCCTCATTCCCCAGAAAAGGGACAATGAAAGGTCACAGAGCTGCTGCTTGTGCTGCTCTGTGCCTTTCGGGTGAGGCCACCTGAGCAAGGCAAAGTTGGGGTTCAGCCCCAGAAAGATTTCAGGGAATCACTGCCCTTCAGCCCCAGCTGGCTGGGAAAAGGGCCAGGCTCAATTTTATGGGATTCTCCTGGGGTTTCCCCTCTGAACTGCAGCTCCAAGTGAGGGCTCAGCAAACCCCTGAATATCTCAGTGCATCCCATTTGGGAGAACCCCAAATCTCGGGTCTGAATTCAGCTGGATCCTGCTGGTTTCTGACAAAACTCTGCCTAAAATCTGTAGGATTACCAGACAAACAGAGCAAGATAACTGAAACCCCAAAGAATAACACTTTAACAAGGAGGTGACCCTCCAAAGTTCAGGAAAAGAATGAGGGATCAGCTAAGAGACAATTTAGGATCTGGAGACTGAGGAGCTGCTGAAACTGAAAACCTCATTAGCACAAGGAGGGGTTTCATAAGGTTCCCCCCAATGCTGAAGATGCTCTGCTTTGATTTTGGGCCAAAATACCCCTAAAAATCACCCAGGATGGTGCCAGGCTTGAGGTGGGGAGCAGCACGCAGCCCTTGCTTACAGCAAGTCCATTTTGGGAAGGTAGGAAAACCTGAGCTCATGTTTTCCCCTCACTTATCCCGGCTCAAAAGCTGCTGGGCAGTTCCCAGAAGGAAGGAAAGCGTCCCCAAACTGCAATTTTTCCGTCCAACTGGAAACAAACAACAATAACTAAAAAAAAAAAGGTTACAAAAATACCACCGAGGTCTTGAATGAGTTGTTTGGTTCCTGTTCCTCTGCGGGAAGAGGCTGCTCAAAGGTTTCCACTGTCAACACCCAGGGATGGCTGTGCCCGTCCCCCTCAGCTCTGCGGGGCTGGTTCCCTCACCTGTGCACCTGCAGGCCCTGCTCACCTGCTCTGAAATCCCCAAAAAGTGGGAGTGGGACAAAAATCAGCTTCTGACAGCCCGGACTTCCCAGGAAGGAGGGCCTGGGCTTGGCTCAGGGCTTTGCAGGGAAAATGAGGCAGCGTGGAGGCCAAGAAAGATTTACGGCCACATCCACTCCCCACAAATGTTTTCTGAGTGCCTGAACCCCCCTCGGCACGGACACACAAAGCGCCCTTTGATGCTCGTTAGGAGCTTCACCTTCTGCAGGCTCGTAATTGGAGCCGGGCAGGATGAAAATCTCCTTTATTTCTGATTCCTGCGCCCATCGCGGGGACCAGGATCGCAGCTGAGCGCCCTGGGAAAGCCCAATTTCTGGAATTCCAGCCGGGGCGCAGCGGGAGCACAAATCACCGCCGTCCTCTTGCAAGGTGGTCCGAGCTCAGCGAGGAACAGCCCCGGATTAACGAGCCAGAGGTGGGAAGGGAGAGCTCAGC
Organism: Eopsaltria australis; assembly: GCA_034509425.1. Lineage (NCBI taxonomy): Eukaryota > Metazoa > Chordata > Aves > Passeriformes > Petroicidae > Eopsaltria > Eopsaltria australis. The sequence continues at coordinate 110,223 of JAVTVJ010002320.1, read as the reverse complement.
AAGTGTAACAGGCAGGGTGGAAAACAGAATAAACATTTCCCTGCATCCCGAGCAGCCCCGCAGCTCCCAGCAGAGCCATAAAACCCCTTAACAAGCAGCCTTTCTAAAGGCACGGACAATGGTGCTGAATGTATATTTGAAATAAATCGCTCTCCTTCCCCGAGGGGAATTTTCCTTTTTCCCTGCGTTTGACCCTCCCCTTGCCAAGAAACCCAAGGCTTTCGAGGCGCTTTGGAGGCTGCTGAGGCACTCCTGGCGTTCAACACGTGCGGCCAAAAGTTCTGACAGCAGAGCTGGGAGGCGGCAGGAGCCCCGGCGAGCGGGGGGAACGGGGGAGGAAATTCAGCTTTGCTGCGGCAGGAGCAGCCGGACGCGGCCCTGGGGCTGTGCCAGTGACGCGCGGGGAGTTCCCAGGAGCCCCTCATTACCGGGCTGCCACCCAATCCCCAGGATGGCCGCGGTGCTTTCCCTCCAGGACACACTTCCCTGCTCGCTCGGCTTCCCGGGAAAGCTCCCAAGGCAGCGCTGCCCCGGCCCCGCAGCCCGGGGGAGGTTTCTCAACAGCGCTTCTGTTGTTCGCTGCAGGATAAATGTTATTTTCGGGAGCGCCGCTGCCGGGACTCACCCGCGCCTCCCCGGAGTGGTTCCCCACATCCGATCACGCTGCCCCGAACACTGAGCCATTCTCCTGAGCCGTGTTTTCCAAGAGCGAACTCCAAACATTTGGGATTTTGCCGGCCCCCCAGCCCAGCCCAGCCGGGATCGTGCCTCTGCCCGGCCAGCAGAGCCCAGCCGGCCGAGCCTGCGGTCCTGGCGCTGCTCCTCCGCCTCTCCCGCACCTGGGGCAGCCTCGGAGCAGCGCGGGGGGCGCAGAAACTTTCTGAGGGTGCCTTGTTCCCGTGCTGAAAGCGCAGGAGAGGAGCTGCACAACGCTGCTGGAAGGGATGAGGGCCAGAACAGAGAAGGGAGAAGTGCCCGCTGTGCGTGAGGATGGACATGGGGAGTAAATCACTCCTGGGGAGTAAATCCCCTTCCTTCGCTCTGCAGGAGCTGCCCCGGGCTCCTCAGAGGGTTTTCTGAGGGGCTGCACCGCACTTGTGCCCCAGAGGGCACAGCCCCAGCCCTGCTGCGGCAGTTCGCTGCCAGCACACTCATTCATTAATCACCCACTAACTCCTGCAAGTTCTTTCTCTGATGCACGGTTCACGCAGGCCCTCTGCAGATTTTGGGGTTTCCTTCCTGAGCGAGGGCTGCAGAGAATCCTCCACCAGCCCCAGGAGCCCCAGGGCAAACCTCGGGGCAGAATTCCTGAGAATCAGCACAGAACAGCCCAGCTGAACGCCCCTGTCCTGCACCAGGGGCTCGGCACTGAAGGGATGAAATAAATCCTATTTCCAGCACCCCTGCAGTCAAGGAGAGCGAGGCAGAAGGGGGTGAGGACAATGTGACACTTGGGAGCCTTTTGACACCCGTGAGCCGAGTGAGAATCACAGCATCCCACCCCCAGCAACCCCACCTGCTCTGAGGAAACGCTCTGCTGTCATCGGGAACGTTTTCCCACAAGAATCCACAGGAAAAGTTCCCGAAACGCTGAGACTGTGAGAAAAACACCGAGTCCCCACAAGCACAAACCCCTTCCTGGAGGGTCACTGATGCCAAATAAACCGAGAGGGGTGGGAGTCAGGACAGAGGGGCCACCAGGACATCCAGACAGCCAAGGTAAAACCTGGCGAACAGCCCTTCAGCACCGGGGGAAAGCGAAGCCCGGGAGCTGCAGGTGATCCCCGGGCAGCGGAGCAGGGCTTGGGCTGTATTGCTCACACCATAAATCACCGTGTCAGCTGCCCCGGCCGCTTCCACGCGCCAGCCGGGAACTGGGTAAAAGTGCCAGGCCCTCTCGGCACGGCCAGGGAGCTCAGGAACGAGGAGGGGAAAAATAAAATCATGCACAGAGCCTTTTTCCGGAATAACAATGCCCGCATTTGCATAGAGCGGCTCAGCTCGGGAGGCAGCGCCGATCGCACCTCTGGGCGCATCAAAGGCGTTATTAATTTCCATCGAGGAGAATTAAGGAGCTTAACTCGTTAGCGCTCATTTACTCAGCCTTAATGCATTTTTAAAGCTGCCTCATTTTCTGCTGATGAGCAGGTGCTAATCAAGGAACGCTTAAAAGGGATAAAACTCCCCGCGGGTCAACCCCGGGGACAGCAGGTCCGGCCCCTGGCTTGGGGACAGCCAGCGTCCTGCTTGGCAGGAGCTTCCCGCGGGGGTTTCGCTGGCACAGCTCCTGTCGCATCACGTGTGGCCCCAGAACAACCCCTCGGCTCCCCGCTCGCTTTCCTGTGCGAGTGATAAGGAGGAAATCCGTCCCAGACAGGCAGACAGTTCAGCCCAGCCCAGCTCAGCCCAGCCCAGCCCTGGCAGCGCTCAGCTGCAGCCTCAGCGCCCCGCTCCCTCATTAGGGCCGCCCGCCAATTAAGAGCCCGAGCTTGCGGCGGTGCCAGCGCAGCCCCCGGAGGTGCTGGCGGCCCATCAAGAGCCGCAACCCCCTCGGGGTGTCCGACAACGCGCTGCGCCCGGGAGGGAAAACAATTAAAATCACCGACACCCAACTGCTGGTTACTCATTGCGGTGACCTCAGCGGCGAGTGCCCTTGTGCCACCAGTGACGCCCCGGCGGCTGCCGTGCCCTCCCGGCGCCGGGCACGGCTGACACGCGATTAACAGCATCAGAGCTGGGCTCTGCCCGCACACACACACACAAACACGCACACGCACACGGAGCCGGGCCGGCCGCGCTCGGCGTTACCTGCACTCGCCCCCCGCGCGGCAGCCGCGGCTCTCCCATGGCTCTGCCGGCGCCAGGCTGGACCCCGCGGCTCCAGGGGGATCTTCTGCCGCGCTGCAATAGAAAAGGTTGGTTTAAAGCTCCTTATTTGGGCAGTGATGTCAAGGGAAGTCGCTCGGGCAGCGCCTCCCCCTTTTTCCATTCACTCCACATTGTTTCCTGTTGTCAAGCGGCTGCTGGGGCTCCGCGCGCGGCCACGGGAGCCTCCAGCCGCGGATCCTCGGGCCACAGGGATCCTCTGGACAAGGGGATCCTCCGGCCAAGGATCCTCCGGCCACGGGAGCCTCCAGTCCTGGGGGTCCTCCAGTTCTGGGAATCCTTCGGCCTCAGGGAGACTCCAGTTCTGGAAATCCTCCAGTCCTGGGGGTCCTCCGGCCGCGGGATTCTTCAGTCCTGGAGATACTCCAGCCCCGGCGATCCTGCAGCCCCAGGGATCCTCCAGTCCCGGGGATCCACACGTCCTGGGAGTCCTCCAGCCCTGGGGTCCTCCAGCAGCAGGATCTTCCGGCCAGGGGATCCTCCATCCCCGGGGATGCTCCGGCCGCTGCCCGGTCCCGCTGCCCCGCCCGGGGCCGAGCTGGGCGGGCCGGACACGGGAGCGGCTCCGAGCTGCCCCCCCGTGCTCCACAGCCCTTCCCATCGCTGTGCCGTGATTCCCACCTCTCCTTGCCTGCAGGAGCCGGGGGGTCCCGGCGGCCAAGGGAGCGCTGCGGGCCCGGCGCTGAGCGCGGCTCCACCGCCGCCTCCCTCTCTCCCTTCTCCATCCCTCCCGCCGCCTTCCTCCCCCACATCCTCCTCCTCCTCGTCGTCCCTCCCCGTCTGTCCCGGCCCCGGCGCTCCCGCACCGCCGCTGCCCGCGGCGGCCGCCCCCGGCAGCGCATGGCGAGGGAGCCTCTCCGCTCCTCTCCGCTCCTCTCCGCTCCTTTCCGCGATTGTCCGCTCCTCTCCCGGCAGCCGAGCGCCGGAGCCCTTCCCTCGGGATACGGCGTGGGAGCGGCAGCGGCAGCGGGGCACCCCCGCCCGGGGGGACCAGGAGCCTCTCCCGGAGCATCCCCGCGGCTGCGGGAGGGACGGCGGAGACAGCGGGGGCAGTGAGGACACCCAGGGACAGCGGGGGCAGTGAGGACACCGGGACAGTCGGGACAGCCGGGACAGTGGGGACACCCAGAGACAGTCGGGACAGTCGGGACACCCAGAGACAGCCGGGACAGTGGGGACACCGGGACAGTTGGGACAGCCGGGACAGTGGGGACAGCGGGGACAGTGAGGACACCCAGAGACAGCGGGGACAGTGGGGACAGCGGGGACAACCGGGGACAGCGGGGACAACCGGGACAGCCCGGTTCCAGCGCAGGGAACTCCGGGTTCTTCCTGCCACATCCAGGGAGCTGCCGGCTCCGTGACCGATGTATCCCTACAACATATCCCAGACTTTGATTTTAATTTTTTTTCCATTTTTTGATTTTCTTTTTGGTCGGTTGGCTTGGATTATTTCTGGGTTTGGGGTTTGGGGCTTTTTGATATTTATCACTTTATGCTCGGATAGTTATCACTTTTTTTGCTTGGATTTTTGGCGTTCGGAGTGGGTCTAAAAGAGAGCTGCAGAGGGACTGGGGACAAGGCCTGGAGGGACAGGAGGCAGGGAATGGCTTCCCAGTGGCAGAGGGCAGGGATGGATGGGAGATTGGGAAGGAATTGTTCCCTGGGAGGGGCTGGGGAGGGGCTGGGATGGAATTGCCAGATTTGCTGTGGCTGCCCCTGGATCCCTGGCAGTGCCCAAGGCCAGGCTGGACATTGGGGCTGGGAGCAGCCTGGGACAGTGGCAGGTGTCCCTGCCATGGCAGGGGTGGCACTGGATGGGCTTTAAGGTCCCTTCCAGCCCAAACCATTCCAGAATTCTTTGATCGCTCCCATACCAAGGGGAAGTCTTGAGCCCTTGGGGTAAAAAGGGGAGACAAAGGGATTCCCTGACAATTGCCACACAGGATCCCAGCTCGGGGCAGCCCAAGCTGAGCTCTGAGGACAGAGCCAGACACCCCTGGGCGTTCCAGGCAGCTGGGGAGAGGCAGCTTGGGGTTTTTTAGGAGAAAGCAGAAGCGCAGCCCAGGCTGTGTTTACATTTAAATCACATGTGCTTACTCAGCACAACGGTTCTGTTCTGTCTGTGTTCAGTGAGGTCCTGCTGGAGGTGGGGAAAAACAAGAACTCCGGGCAGGATTGTTGTGCTCAGCCCCTCAGGACAGTTTGATGAGTGACTGCTGCTCTCGGGGGCGAAATATTGGGTGAAAAGGGTCAAATATTCCCTGGTGAGAGCGGCCGCACCCCAGAGCTGGCCCAGCAAAGCTCCATCCAGCTCCCCTTTACTGAAACAAGAAAATACCCCCCAGACCACTGGCTCTGCTCCCATCTGACTCCAGGCTCGATAAAGTCAGGGTTAAGTAAAAAAACCAAAATGATGTGAAGTCCCTGTGATGGAAAGAATGACAGCAAATGAGGAACTTCCAGGATGAGCTTTTTGGGGTGAACATCCCCAGAGCTGTTCCCTTTGCTCAGCAATGTTGCTTTGCAGGAGAAGGCATAAATCTGCTGAAAACACCAGCCTGGCTCGTCTCCAGCCACCCCCGGAGCCAAGACCCCTGAACTGCCCCCCCAAAACGCTTTTGGTGCTAAACCCAAGGAAATACCCCATAACACACTTCCTACGAGCGCATTATTTCCTCAACAGCCCCGTTTCACACCCAATTTCAGCTGCTCTCCTTCCTGCCAGCAACGAGAATCAGAGCCTGGCGTAAAAAGGTTTTATTTGTTTCATTTTGCTGCCCTGCCTCCCTGTCCCTCATTCTGAGTCAGTGTGGTGTCACCGTGGTGTCACTGGAGTGTCACCAGGTGCGGGTGCTCAAGGTCTTTAAGGAATTTCGGGACATTCGGAGCAGCCAAACTCTGGATCCAGCCCAGGGCTCTCGAGGGCTCTCAGCCTCCCAAACCCCACTGGATAAACACCAGAACCGGGGCTGTTTCCTCCTCCAGGGACCTTCCCCATGGGAGCTGCTCCGGCCCCGGTGCTGGGATCAGGTCACACCTGGAGCTCTGCACTGCCCAGCGCTGCTGGAACAGCCTCAGGTGGCACCAGGAGAGGTTGAAGTTGGATCAGGGAAAATTTATTCCCTGGAAGGGTGGTCGAGCACTGGAATGCTCTGCCCCGGGCAGCGTGGAGTCACCTGGAAGTGCTCAGAGAACGTGTGGATGTGGCACAGGGGCCAGGGGTTAGTGGTGGCCTTGGCAGTGCTGGGTCAGTGGCTGAATTTGATCATTTTGGAGATATTTTGTAACCTTAATTATTCCATTTTGGGCCAGGAGCAGTCCAGGGTTTGTCACTTGGACTGAGCAGGGGGCATGTGGCAATAGAAGGGACTGGGAAGGACAAGAAATCCAATTTCTTCCTCAAATTGGAGTCAGATATTTGGGTGGGCATGGAATAAATGAAACACAGCTCCAGGAGCATGGAGAGAATCGCAAGGAGCCCAAATCAGAAGCAGAAGCAGCCACCAAAGAAATCTCTCCTTCATTCTGTGTCCCGAAGCTGGTGACACCTCAGGGGTTGTGTAGGAGCTTCCAGCGCCCTCAGCAGCTCCCCAGGGCTGGGATTTTGGCAGCCCAGGCACCCAAATCAGCTCCTCCTGGCACATCCATGCTCTGCTTTCCTTTTTTAATATTTTATTTTGGCAGATGGAGATGAGCTGAGAACGCGCTGGGAGCAGCTCTTGTGAAAATGTCACTGTCCCAGCTGAAATTGCGGCCAGGGAGAGGCTGCAGCACCTCTGCTCCCATCAGCTGCCCCTGCTGGGGAGACACAGTGCCAGGAATTCCCAGGAATCACAGGATCGTGGAATATTTGGGCTGGAGGGACCTTAAAGCCCATCCAATTCCACCCCCAGGGACACCTGCCACTGTCCCAGGCTGCTCCCAGCCCCAATGTCCAGTCTGGCCTTGGCCACTGCCAGGGATCCAGGGGCAGCCACAGCAAATCTGGCAATTCCATCCCAGCCCCTCCCCAGCCTCCCAGGGAACAATTCCTTCCCCAAATCCCCTCTAACCCTGCCCTCTTTCACTTTAAAGCCATTCCCTGTGTACTGTCCCTCCAGGCCCTTGTAAAAAGTAACAAAATCCATAACAAAGCGCAAATGTTGCATTAAAGTGCTTCACATAGAGCCAAACACGAGCTCATTGAAGATTTGGGTTTAAAAAAATGCTGTAGATTTTTTAAGATTTATTTTTCCCCAGGGTCCTTCACTGCCCGTGACACCCAACACCCCCAACGCCCTGGGGCTGATCTCTGTGCCCTAACACCCTGAAAGGTGTTTTTTAGGTAATTTTCCCTCAAACAGCACAAATGGCCATTCAGGAATAGCCACACAAAGGTGTTTGCCCCGTGCTGGTGGCTTCTCTGAGGCAGAAAATTGTGGTTTTGCTGAAATTGGGAAATGAAGGCCCAGGCCCCCTGGAGACTCCTGTTCCCACTGCAGGGGCAGGAAAACACGGGGTGAACTTCAGGCCACGCTGGTTTTTGTGGAAATCCTTTCTTAGGAACCCTTCAGTCAGGAAAGGGGCTGTCCCGAGGTGCAGGAGGCTGAAACAACCACAGCTCCCTCCTCACTCCTCACTCCGAGCCTTTCCCTCACCTCAGCCTGGCCTGGGCTGTGCAAAAATTACCCAGTGCGTGAAAAGGCCTCTGTCAAACTGACCCCACCTCTCTTTATTTTGAGTTTTACTCGTTTTTCCACCCTTTCTGCTGCACAGCACCTCCTTGGAGCTCCCTGCAGTGCTCTGTGTGCTTCCAGCTACCCCCAGCTCATCCCTCTCCTGCTAAAATCCACTAACACAGCCTGAAAACGCTGCCAGGACTTCCAGCTTTTCCATCCACACTGCTCCTGGTGGGAAGGGAGGTTCCCAGCAGAGAACTGGGAATCCAGGGTGGGAACTGGGAAGTTTCCTATCAGTTCTCCCGTGGATTTCCTGTGCAGCCCTCAAGGAGTCATTTCACCTTTCTGGGTCAGAGTCTTCCCATCCGGGAAAAATGTGCAGGGATGTCCAGGTCCTGTGGGGATTGGGAAGGCTGAGGGAGCAGAGAAGGCTCCAGGGAGAGCTCAGAGCCACTTGCAGGGCCTGAAGGGGCTCCAGGAGAGCTGCAGAGGGACTGGGGACAAGGCATGGAGGGACAGGAGGCAGGGAATGGCTTCCCAGTGGCAGAGGGCAGGGATGGGTGGGAGATTGGGAAGGAATTGTTCCCTGGGAGGCTGGGGAGGGGCTGGGATGGAATTGCCAGATTTGCTGTTTGTGCCCCTGGATCCCTGGCAGTGGCCAAGGCCAGGCTGGACACTGGGGCTGGGAGCAGCCTGGGACAGTGGGGGGTGACACTGGGGGTGGCACTGGATGGATTTTAAGGTTCCTTCCAACGCAAACCATTCCCTGATGTTTTTTTCATTTTAAAGCCCCAATGCCCAAGTCTGAGCATTCCCACTCCTGCCTGAAGGGGGGACAGGGAATGTTCTTTCCCCTTCACCCCTCGCCTTGGGAAATGTGGAGCAGCAGAAACCTGTGAATCCAGCACATTTCAGATATATTTAACAGCCGTTTCCATCCCAAGCTGTCAATCTCTGAACGTGGAATGAGCTCTACGGGAGTTTCAGGGAATGTGAAATGAGAACCTTCAAGAGTTTCAGGCTCAGGCAGCAGCACCGACACCCCCTGAGCTCCCCCTGCTCATGGAAACCCCTCCAGGACCTTTCCTGAGGTGGGTTTGTTTGGAATATTCTGTCCCCAGAAACCCAAGCCCCTTTTCAGCCATTCATCAGCAATTAGGCAAACAAAGGGTAATTAATACCCCTAATTAAGGGCTGTGCTCATTTGGCTGCCCAGGCGCCTCCATCCCTCAGACAGCCCAGGATTTCTGCATCCCACTTTCCACATCTGCAAAATTCCTTCACTCCAAAGGTCCCTGTGCTCGTTAAACATCTCAAAACCACGCGGGAGAGCCTTCAATTATCCCAAAAAATCCCTGCGAAGTCGGGTTAATATTCCAAGGCTCCCATTAAAGACACATGTCCTGGGAAGTGGCAGGCACGAGGAATCATTATGCTAATTTTAGCCGGAGCATCTGCTCGATGTTAAATCTGAAACTCCGTCTCGGAGAAATCATTTCAATTATTTTTTTTTTTTCCCTTCAGAATTGACATTTGTCAAACAATATGTTGGGAGCGGGGGCTGCAGCCAAGTCTGAGTAATCCCGGCGGGTGAGAGCTCGGATCCCGCTCGGGGAGGGAGCCGGCAGGAATTCGGGATGGGAGAGCCAGGCTGGCTGTGCCCCCTGGCTCGGGGCTGTCCCTGCCAGCTCCTCATGGGGCACAGGGTCATGGGGCACAGGGTCATGGGGCACAGGGTCACCCAGCTCCTCATGGGGCACAGGGTCATGGGGCACAGGGTCACCCAGCTCCTGATGGGGCACAGGGTCATGGGGCACAGGGTCATGGGGCACAGGGTCACCCAGCTCCTGATGGGGCACAGGGTCATGGGGCACAGGGTCATGGGGCACAGGGTCACCCAGCTCCTCATGGGGCACAGGGTCATGGGGCACAGGGTCACCCAGCTCCTGCCAGGATCACCCAGGTCCTGCCAGGGGACAGGGTCACCTCACCCAGCCCCTTCCAGGGTCACCTGGATCCTGCCAGGGTCACCCAGCCCCTTCCAGGGTCATCTGGATCCTGCCAGGGTCACTCAGGTCCTTGTCTGTCTCCCAGGATGCTCAGCATGGAACAGACTCAGCTGGAAATCTGGGAATTCACCTGTGGTGACCACATGGCCTCAAGTGATGTTTATTCACTGCAGGAGTCACAGGACTCGAACACCATCTGATCCTGTTCTTCCTTTCCTTTCCTTTCCTTTCCTTTCCTTTCCTTTCCTTTCCTTTCCTTTCCTTTCCTTTCCTTTCCTTTCCTTTCCTTTCCTTTCCTTTCTCCTTTCCTTTCCTTTCTCCTTTCCTTTCCTTTCCTTTCCTTTCCTTTCCTTTCCTTTCCTTTCCTTTCCTTTCCTTTCCTTTCCTTTCCTTCCCTTTCCCTTTCCCTTTCCCTTTCCCTTGTCCCTTTCCCTTTCCCTTTCCCTTTCCCTTTCCCTTTCCCTCCTCAAGGGTTGGGAATTCCAACCTGGGGGAGATGGATGGGCTTAGTCTTAGAGGGCTTTTCCAGCCTTAAGGGTTGGAAATTCTGGAAATTCCAGTCTGGAAGAGGAGATGTTGGACTTGGCCTTGAAGGAGATAATTTGACTCAATCTTGGAGGGTTTTTCCAACCATAAGGATTGGAAATTCCAGCTTTAAGGGTCTGGGATTCCGTGATTCTGTAAGGATTTGGGAAGTGACAGGGCAGGGACAGCAGAGTGTGGCACCAGGTCCCATCCCTCACCTGCCACTGGCTCCCACAAACTCCGGGGCACTCCGAACTCTCGGAGCCTCCTGGAATTCCTCATCCCTGCCCGGAATCTCCCGAGGACAAAGGAACCCTTTGAAATGCGGAGCAGAGAAGGGCAGGGGGGGCTCAAGCCCTGCACACCTTTCCCCATCTGCTGTTCTTGGCAGCCCAGGCTCTGAGTTATTCCTAATGAAAATATCCCAGTGCTTGTCCCGAGCTTCCCAGCTGGAACTGATCCCGCCCGGGTTCCTCCGGAGCGAATTCCTTCACGCCTCCTTTAGTGCAGGAAGCTCTGGAGTGGATTCACTTCAGTGCAAGATCCTCATCTCGAGGAGGTGAATCACGCCAGGAACGGGGATTTTGGGGTTTTTTCACTCTGCTGGCTCCGAAGGGAGAGGGGAGGAATTCCCAGCTGGAGAGGGAGGAGAGGAATCCTGTGCTTGTAGCAGGATGTGAGGGCATGAGGGGCATTATCCCACACCCCTGGGAGTGTCACCTGGCCACCCTCACCTCCAGAAATGTCACCTGGCCACCCTCACCTCCAGAAATGTCACCTGGCCACCCTCACCTCCAGAAATGTCACCTGGCCGCCCTCACTGTGGTTTTTATGTTATTTTTATTTAATTGTGCATCATTCGCTAATGAACGCCACAACAAAATAAATCCCAAACATTTTGGACAAGGAAACGCATCAAAAATCCCTTCCAAACACGATGTGATAACGAAGAAATTGAGGAAACGGAGGCTTCGGGCCACACACAGAAATAAATTCAAACAAACACATGGACGGGGAGGTATCAAACCCCCTTCACTCTCTGAGCCAGCACACCCTGAACTCGCAGGAAATCCTAAAACCAGCGCTGGAAACCCCAAAACCAGTGCTGGAGTTGGTTTTAGGATTTCCTGCAGCAGCTGAGCTGCCGAGCCAAGCTCAGCTCTCCACGAGGGGCTGGGATGGTTCTGCCACCACCCCACAGCCCAGGAGAGGCCAGGACAGGGCCACTGCAGCAGCTGGATGTCACCAGTGCCACCACGAAACCCCAAAGCTGCTGGCACAGGGAGCTCGGGCTGCTCGGGATCCTCCGGGCAACCAGGAATTGGTGGCATGGCCAAGGAACCAGGAGCGACAGTAACTGGGGCTGGAGAGTTCCCAGGTGGAGTTTAACTTGAGTTTAACTTAAGTTTTAGCTTAAGCAGCCTTGTAGGGGCTCAGGGGTGGATCTGCCGTGTCTGGACCCCCCAGAACAGCCCCAGGACCAGGCAGGACATTCCTGGGAGAGACCAGAGCTCCCTGATGCCCTTCCAAAGGGAGTTTTGACACTTTGGAAGTGAAGAATTCCCAAGGGAGATCCCAGCTCTCCCAACCCCAGTTTATCCAGGTTTTTACTCTGGTTCTCCTGCAAACACAGCCTTGCACCTTGTCGGGGCTAAAGGAGCTCTCCGAGCCCCGGATGAAATCCCTGTGCATGAGGCGGGATTTTCCTCTGGATTTTCTCTTTCTGGGGTGCCCAGGGCGGCTGGAGCTGCTGGAGAGCCTGGATTTGCCTTTGGGGCTGATTCCTGAAACGGAGCGTGGGACGGACTGGGAATGAGGCTGGGGATTCCTGGGGATCCTGAGAACCTGGGAATGAGGCTGGGGATTCCTGGGGATCCTGAGAACCTGGGAATGAGGATGGGGATTCCCGGGAATCCTGAGAACCTGGGAATGAGGATGGGGATTCCCGGGAATCCTGAGAACCTGGGAATGAGGATGGGGATTCCTGGGGATCCTGAGAACTTGGGAATGAGGATGGGGATTCCTGGGAATCCTGAGAGCGGCACCGAGAGTGCGGGAAATGGGGGCTCAGCCTTCAGCCTGGGGATGCCCTGGGCTCCAGTGCGCACCAGTACAGACCAGTACAGACCAGAACACACCAGTACAGACCAGAACACACCAGTACAGACCAGTAAACACCAGTACAGACCATAACACATCACAGCACACCAGTGCACACCAGTACAGATCAGTGCACACCAGTACACACCAGTACACACCAGTACACACCAGTAAATACCAGAACACAGGGTGGATCAGAGCCTCTCCCCATCAGGGCCTGGATCTGTCTTGTGCAAACCAGGAATTTTCAGCTGCAGGGAAGAATCCTCCCGGGATTTCCCTGCAAGGCCCGGCTGAGGCTGGCTCTGCCTGGAGGGAGGAGAGCACCCAAAGGCTCGGGAAGTGTTGGATAAATCACCCTGGGCACCGCCTTCATCCCAAAGTCCAGCCTGGAGAGGGGCTGCTCCTGGGATGGGGGAGCACCAGGCCTGGGTGGGGCTGGGAATGGCAGCTCTGAGCTCCTCAAGGGACAAAGCGTCCATGGATTCCCTAAACTGCCTGAGAGCACCCTGAAACTGCCCCAAAACACCCTGAAACTGCCCCAAAACACCCTGAAACTGCCCCAAAACACCCTGAAACTGCCCCAAAACTCCCTGAAACTGCCCCAAAACACCCTGAAACTGCCCCAAAACTCCCTGAAACTTCACCAAAACTCCCTGAAACTGCCTCAAAACTCCATGAAACTGTCTCAAAACTCCCTGAAACTGCCTTAAAGCTCCCTGAAACTGCCCGAAAACACCCTGAAACTGCCCGAAAACACCCTGAAACTGCCCCAAAACACCCTGAAACTGCCCCAAAACTCCCTGAAACTGCCTCAAAACTCCCTGAAACTGCCTTAAAGCTCCCTGAAACTGCCCGAAAACACCCTGAAACTGCCCGAAAACACCCTGAAACTGCCCCAAAACACCCTGAAACTGCCCCAAAACTCCCTGAAACTGCCTCAAAACTCCCTGAAACTGCCTTAAAGCTCCCTGAAACTGCCCGAAAACACCCTGAAATTGCCTCAAAACACCCTGAAACTGCCCGAAAACACCCTGAAACTGCCCCAAAACACCCTGAAACTGCCCGAAAACACCCTGAAACTGCCTCAAAACACCCTGAAACTGCCCCAAAACTCCCTGAAACTTCACCAAAACTCCCTGAAACTGCCTCAAAACTCCATGAAACTGTCTCAAAACTCCCTGAAACTGCCTTAAAGCTCCCTGAAACTGCCCGAAAACACCCTGAAACTGCCCCAAAACACCCTGAAACTGCCCCAAAACACACTGAAACTGCCCCAAAACACACTGAAACTGCCTGAGAGCACCCTGAAACTGCCGCAAAACTCCCTGAAACTGCCTCAAAACTCCCTGAAACTGCCTCAAAACCCCCTAAAACTGCCCTAAACCAGCATAAAGTCACCTCAAAACACCCTAAAACTGCCCTAAAACAGCACAAAACTACCTAAAACTGCCTGAAAACACCCTGAAACAGCATAAAAACACCCCAAAACACACTAAAACTGCCTTAAACCAGCATAAAGCCACCACAAAACATCCTAAAACTGGCTTAAACCGCCCTAAATATGCTGAAAAACACCCTAAAACTGTCCTAAAACAGCCTAAAACCACCTCAAAACACCCTAAAACTGCCCGAAAACACCCTAAACATGCTGAAAAAACCCTAGAACTGTCTCAACACATCCTAAAACTGCCTGAAATCACCCTAAAACTGCCTGAAATCACCCTAGAACTGCCTTAAAAACCCTGTAACTGCCTTAAAACACCCTAAAACTGCTCAAAGTCACCCTAAAACTGCCTAAAAACACCCTAAAAATGCTGAAAAACACCCTAAAACTGCCTCAACACACCCAGAAACTGCCTTTAAAACACCCTAAAACTGCCTCAAAACACCCACAAAGCCTCACATTTTCCCAGTTTAAGAATTCAAACCTTCCAAACTCTGGTCATTTCTCAAAGATTTTCTGGTTCACAGCTGCTCCAGGTTCATTCTCCGCCGTAGCATCGTGTCAAGGGTGTAAAACCAGCCCTGGGATTATCTTTGGTCATTTTATTGAGCAAAGAAAACAAAAATAAACACTCAGTAGTCCTCTTTTCCCTCTAAACCTCCCGGGAGTTAAGCAGGACAAATCCTGGTGCTTTGTTTTAGCTCCGGCTTTTGAGTGGAAAGCCAGAAAAGCATTTTCTGTGCCAGGGCAAAACTGGGCCAGGTGGGAGAGGTTTCACAGCTTTTGTGAGCTCGGGGCTCCTCTATCCCTGCACATCCCAAAAATTTTTTGAGGGAGGAGCTTCTGAAACTCTCCCCATCCTCAGGGCTCCTCTATGCCTTCAGATCCTGAGGATTTTGGAAGGTGGAGTTTTTAAAACTCTCCCCATCTTTAGGGCTCCTCTATCCCTTCAAATCCCGAGCAATTTTTGGAGGGTGGAACTTTTAAAACTCTGCTCATCCTCAAGATTCCTCTATCCCTGCACTTCCTGAGCATTTTTGGAAGGTGAAGCTCTTAAAACTCTGCTCATCTTTAGGGCTCCTCAATTCCTGCACATCCCGAGCATTTTTGGAAGGTGGAACTTTTAAAACTCTGCCCATCCTCAGGGCTCCTCCATCCCTGCACATCCCGAGCATTTTTGGAGGGAGGAGCTTTAAAAACTCTGCCCATCCTTGTTGAGTTTCCCAGTGTAACTCCCCAATATGAAAAAGCTCCTGCAGCCCCTCAGAGACAAAAAAATGGCAAAGCCGAAATGCAAACCGAAATCTTTCAGCTCAAGGGGTCTGGAGAAGAGGCAGAGCTGCCTGAAAAGTGATCCTGGTGGCCATGGAAAGGGAGCCTTTCCACGAGAGTGTTCCTGGAGCTCTCCAGGATTTCTTTGCAGGTGCAGGGAGACAGGGCAGGCCCAGAGTGAGTCTGGGGGCAGAAAGGGGCTGCTGTAAATCAGGCTGGCATTTTGCTGCCTTCCAAAGAGGATCCCAGAGAGGCAAATTTAAACACTGAGGTGCCTTCCCCACCCTCTCCCCTTCTCTCTCTCCCCCGTGGCTCTGTCACTGCCCTGCTGGACATCAGCCAGAGCTGGGCATCAGCAGAAAATGGGAAAATCCCTCAGCTTTAGGTGATGTCCAGATGTTTTTACATCTGCTTTGGGTCTCTGGCTTTTGCAGAGAGCGCGTTCGGGAGAGCATCCAGCCCTGCCCTGCTCTGAGCTGCTCAGCCTTGACCTGACTGACCCCAGGAAGTACCTAAAATATCCCACATGTGGCTCAGAAATTCCCCAAGCTTGGGGGCTGGACTCCCTGCTCAGACCTGATTCGTGTTTGGATCCGAAGGGATCGGCCTGATCCATGAGCAGCCCCCAAATTCAGCTCCTGGGCAGTGCCAGGGGGAGGTTCCTGGTGTTATCTCACAGAATCCTGGAATGGTTTGGGCTGGAATGGCCCCCAAATCCCACCCAGTGCCACCCCTGCCATGGCAGGGACGCCTCCCACTGTCCCAGGCTGCTCCAAGCCCTGTCCAGCCTGGCCTTGGCCACTTCCAGGGGAATCATTGATAAATAAAACCCTTCCCAGGGACCCTCAGCCCATCCCAGGCCCATCCCAGGGACCCTCAGCCCATCCCAGGAATCCTCAGCCCACCCCAGGCCCATCCCATGGCTGGTGGGGATCCCAGTGAAGGGCTCAGAGGAAGCCCCCCCTGCCTGGCTCCTGTCCCAGGACAGCCCCAGCCCAGGGCACAGCTGTGCCAGGGAAAGCCACCAGGATGGGTCACCTGGAGCCCCCATGGACACCAGGGGTCAGGGGAAGGGTGTTCGGGGTTACACAAGATCTGCAATAGGGGGGAACCCCAGCTGGGCACAGGAGGGACCCAGGTGGTTTGGGGAGGAACATTTGGGGTGAGACAGAGGAGAAGGAGACACAAAGTGCCACTCCTGGGTGACCAGTGCAGGCCAGCGCTGTCACCCACGGCCGGGCTGTGAGTGCAGCCTGTCCCCCCCTCCAGGAAACCTCAATTCCAGCCTTTCCCTGCCTGGGGACCCCATTGTGAGCGGGGGCTGGGGCTGGGCTGGGGCACAGCTCGGGGGTGACCACTGGCACACACCAGGCTGGACTGGTGACCACTGGGGGGAGGTCCTGGGGGTCAGTGGGGTCACTCATGGGGAGAGGGCTGCCAGGGGGATGGGGGGTCCTGGGCAGGGAATTGTGGAGGTGCTGGATGGGAGCACCAGTTCCAACAACTGCACAGAAGCCCTGCACCACCAACCCTGCGGTTCTGTTGGATGCAAAATTCCATCTGGGAATTCCAGGATGGAAAATCTGCTCTGGTGCCTCTGTCCCACCCATCACAGCCAACAGCTCCAAGAGAACGACCCAAAAATTCCTCCCTTGGTCCCGCCCTCTAGGAGATCCCAACCCAAAACCTCCTCCCCAAGGTTGGATTGTGCCACCAGCCCAGAAGTTCTGAGCATCCTCCCCTGACCCTGCTCAGATGTTTCAAAGACTTGCTTGGAATTCTTTTTTTCTTTAAGACACAGATATTATTTTACACTTTCAGCTGAGCACAGAAAGCTCCTCAAATTTTCCTCGCGGGGCTGAAATCTCTGTAATTGCAGGCTGCAGGCAGGCGGTGGCTGCTGGAGCTCCCGGCCCTGCCAGCAGAGCGGGTCAATTACGAGCCCTGAACCCACATTACCGGCAGGGAAAGCTGGGCTGAACTCTGCTCAATTAGTGCTGGAAGTGCCTTGGAAGAGAGGGGTGAAGGGAGCTAATGGAGCTCTGCAGAGATCTCCCCATCAGCGCTGCACGGGCTTTAATTGCATTTCTGATTTGGCAGGAATTAATGATGTTTTGGCATCCAAGGCACTCCAAACCTGCAGGGTGACGTTCCTGAGGTTCCCCTCTTGTCCCTTCTCACCTCCAGCTGTAGGGGCTCGATTTCAAAGCCAGGGGAAGCTGCTGGGGCACGGAGTGAACTTCTAGGATGTTCTTCCCCCTTTTCCTGGGCTGAGGCTCGGGACAGGGTATGGAATTCTGGAAGGGCTCGTTAGACTCCTGCTATTCCCAGGACTATTCCCAGCATAAGGATCATTCCTCAGGTGCTCTCAGGTGGCCGTCAAATATCCCACAAACCTGGAACTCCCTGAGCCAGAGGTTTTTTTGGGAATCCTCTACCACCACTCCTCTTCTGAGCGTGGATTTTTGGAATCTGCAAAAGCGCCAAGGGAAAGATTTGAAAGAGATGGAAAAATTCCTTTTCTCCAGCTGGTGGAGGTGCTCATCTCACCCAGAGGCCACGTGGGTGGGAGGGCAGAGCCAGGCATTCCCAGGTGTCGAGTTTGGGATATTCAGTGATTCCATAACTCCAGGAGTGAGATCACACCAGGGGGAATTGCCCTGTCCGGGTTTGTACCCAAGGATGGCAGAACCCAGAGGGGAGCAGCAGCACAGCCTGGGCAAGAGGAGGCTCCAGGGAGAGCTCAGAGCCCCTTGCAGGGCCTGAAGGGGCTCCAGGAGAGCTGCAGAGGGACTGTGGACAAGGCCTGGAGGGACAGGAGGCAGGGAATGGCTTCCCAGTGGCAGAGGGCAGGGATGGATGGGAGATTGGGAAGGAATTGTTCCCTGGGAGGCTGGGGAGGGGCTGGGATGGAATTGCCAGATTTGCCGTGGCTGCCCCTGGATCCCTGGCAGTGGCCAAGGCCAGGCTGGACATTGGGGCTGGGAGCAGCCTGGGACAGTGGCAGGTGTCCCTGGGGGTGGCACTGGGTGGGTTCTTTCCAACCCAATCCATCCATGGTTCAGTTCCACCACAATTCCGCAATCTCCAGCCTGAATCCCACCCCCTCCATAAACGACGTTCACTCCGTGCCTTGGGGACTGTCTGCATCCCCAGAAAACCCCGGGTTTTGCTCAGAGCAGCTTCCAGGGCAAGCCCCGTGCCCTGTGCTGGCCCTGCAGAGCTCGTGGGAAGCTTCCCCTCAATGCCAGCTCAGACCCGAGCTCAGCTCAGCTCAGCTCAGCTCAGCTCAGCTCAGCTCAGCTCAGCTCCCTCTGCCAGGCACAAAGGAGCTCAGTAACCACTCGGGAAACCAAACCCAGCCCTGCTCTGTTCACCTGCCCTCAGAGCCGGGAGCTCTTCCTGCAATCATCCATCCCGGGATGCAGGAGCCGTTCCCGCAGGGATCCATCCCTGGAACCCTTCCCGCAGGGATCCATCCCTGGAGCCCTTCCCGCAGGGATCCATCCCTGGAGCCCTTCCCGCAGGGATCCATCCCAGGAGCCCTTCCCAGGGATCCATCCCTGGAGGAGTCCATCCCAGGAGCCCTTCCCGCAGGGATCCATCCCAGGAGCCCTTCCCGCAGGGATCCATCCCTGGAGCCCTTCCCGCGCAGGGATCCATCCCAGGAGCCCTTCCCGCAGGATCCATCCCTGGAGCCCTTCCCGCAGGGATCCATCCCGGGCTGGGAGCAGCCTGGGACAGTGGGAGGTGTCCCTGCCCTGGGATGGGATGGGATTTAGGATCCCTCCCGTGCCTCGGTGGCTCTGTGACCACGAGCTGGCCGCACAGGAGCCACGGCCAGGTCACATCCCCTCCCTTGTGACACAGAGCTGCTCGGGAGGGGGAAGGGATCCAGGAGCCAACTCTGCCTGCACACCCAGGGCCACCGCGGGGCACACCAGCCTCATCCCGTTCCCCTTCCACCGCGTTTTCCTTGGGTTAACCCCAGCCCAGAGCCGGGATTTGGAAAGCCTGGAATTACTCTGAGGTTGCTGGCAGCCGGTTTTATTGGGCTGCTCCTCCTGCAGCTTTTCTCGGGGCTGTCAGGAGCAGCCCCAGCCCCACGCTGGGCTGCGTGCAGGCAAACCCGCTCCAAAAGCACCCCGGGGCTGCAAGAATTGACACCTCTTGGGTTTTTTTCACGCTAAACGCTGACCTGAAATGGCCCAGAAGTGCCTCAGCTGACCCGGGCTTTATCTGAGCAGCTCCTTAATCTCCCCACCCGCCCCGACCTGGGCTCTGCCAGCACCTCCCTGGCCACAGCCCTTCCAAACAGGTGCGGATCGGAGCAGAAAAGAAAAACAAAAATCAAAAAAATCTGCCTTGCCAGGCAAGGCAGGGTTCGACTTGCACGTGTGGGGCTGTTCCTGGTGCAGCCTTGGCTCTTTTATCCCTCCCCCAGAACAGAGCCAGGTCTCGTTTTATTAATAAAATAAAAGATGTGGCTGTCTTTTCTTTTCTTTTTTTTTTTTTTTTTTTTTTTTGAAAACGTTATTAAAAATCCACTGCGAGATTTTCATTGGCAATGAATCCCGGGGCTTAATTATGCACTGTGTTAACAGGCTCGGTGTTTTTACACGTCTGGGAGAGGCCACGTGCTCCCTGAGCAGATTAAATAACCAGACAAGCGGATCCTTTGCACCTTTTTATGGCATTGATGGAATTTTGGTGGATTGGGCACTGTGAGGATCTTCAGAGGGATCTTCAAATCCCTGGATTTGAAGCCCCTCTGGGCTATCAAACCCCTGGGGTTTGGAATTTGGTGATTTTTAAGGATTTTTCTGCCTCTCTGAGCTCTCAGACCCGTGGGCTTTGGAATCTGGTGATTTTTAGGGATTTCTCAGCCTCTCTGGGCTGTCAAACCCCTGGGCTTTGGAATTTGGTGGTTTTTAAGGATTTCCAACCAGTGGGAGGTTGGAAGGAGGTGGTTTTTAAAGTCTCTCCAGCCCAATCCATCCCGTGAGTCTGTAACTCATCGATAAATGGAGATAAGGAAAGGCTGCACTGATTGATAGAAATCCTTCACATCCATCTCAATTCATGCCAAAAATGGTTGTTCCCCACTCATCCCAGCAATGTTTCCGGCAGAATTTAGGGGGAGAAAAATTGATTTTCTGCACTGTTTGTTCAAACAAACCCTTCCCAGCAGCTGCGAGCCTGCCCAGCCAGCAGGTGACAAATGTCCCTGCTCACAGAGGAGCCTGTGCCACCAGGGCTGTGCCCGAGGCTCCCAGACACATGGCCCAGGGGTGTCAGTGGGGGCCACACCTGGGCAGGGGCTCTGCTCTCCCCAGGGACCGGCACAGGGCAGGGTTTGTGTCTCTGTTCTTCAGCTTCTTCCCCAAACTGAAACAACCGAATGTCCTCATCAAGCTGTGGCTGCCCCTGGATCCCTGGCAGTGGCCAAGGCCAGGCTGGACATTGGGGCTGGGAGCAGCCTGGGACAGTGGCAGGTGTCCCTGCCATGGCAGGGGTGGCACTGGATGGGATTTAGGGTTCCTCCAACCCAAACCATTCCAGGATTCCCCATCCCATGACACAACAAACAGATCCAACACTGATGAATCACAGAACCACATCATTAATTAGGTTGGAAAAGAACGCCAAGATCATCAAATCTGTGCCTGATCCCCACCTTGTCCCCAGCCCTGAGCCACCTCCAGCCGTTCCTTGGACACCTCCAGGGATGGGGACTCCAAACCTCCCTGGGCAGCCCCTGCCAAGGCCTGAGCACCCTTTCCATGGGGAAATTCCTGCTGCTGTCCACCCTGAGGCTCCCCTGGCCCAGCCTGAGGCCGTTCCCTCTCCTCCTGTCCCTGTTCCCTGCGAGCAGAGCCCGACCCCCCCTGAACCCCTCTGCTCAGTCAGGGACTGTGCAGAGCCCCAAGGTCCCCCCTGAGCCTCCTTTGCTCCAGGCTGAGCCCCTTTCCCAGCTCCCTCAGGAATTCTCCAGCCCCTTCCCAGCTCCGTTCCCTTCCCTGGACTCGCTCCAGCCCCTCCATGCCCTTCCATGAAGATTAAATTTGTCACAGATTTCAGGTTCACTGTTGACTCCACCTGCACATCCCTCACTCCCCAGGAGCCTCCTGGTTTCAATATTCCCCCTGCAGAGCAGATTTTTATTTTCTGTACCCAGAACAAACCTGAAAATGAACCTGCCCCACCTGACTGCTGGAAAATGCTGTTTATTCACCTCCTTAATTTTGTTTCTGTGGTATAATGATAGCAATAATAATAATAATAATAATAATAATAATAATAGTAGAAGAAATAAAACAACCAGGAAAAATTAAGGCCATTTTATCTGCGTCAACATGGCAAACGAGGCTGTTAAAACTCTGGAGTTTAAAAGTTGCAGCATCTTCCAGGCTTAAATCAGAACTGGTCACATGGGTTTAAATAAAAAAAAATTCTGAAGCTCTGCCTGGCTGCTTGGCTGGGAGAAGCTGATTTTTGTTCCTATAAACAACAGTAGTGTGGAGAATAAACAAATAATATTCTAATTGCTTCTATGGCTGCAGAACGGAGCACGAGGCTGGATTAGAACTGAAAACAACGCTGAATTCTGGAGATAAATCCTGATAAAAGCAAAATGTTCCAAGAGCTGAGCTCTCCCCTGTTACAAACGTTGACATCCCATCCTTTTCCTGATGTTTTCCCCATTTTCCCTGGGTGATGCCCGTGTTGGTTCAACACCCCGAGGCAAACCCAGCCCCCTGGATTTCTCACAATAACGTGGCTCAGATTTCCTGAGGATGCCCCGCCGCTCACAGGGAATCTCAACAGCTCTGCTGCTTCTCTTCTTCAAGACTCCAACACTGAAATGCATTTAAAGTCCATGGGCCAGTCCTGGGCCCCCATGAGCCAAATTCCCCCAATCTTCCATTGCCCATCTGGGGCTGGGTTTGAAATCCCTGGATTTGAAGCCTCTCTGGGCCGTCAAACCTTTGGAATTTGGTGATTTTTAAGGATTCCCCAGCCTCTCTGGGCTATCAAACCCCTGGGCTTTGGAATTTGGTGGTTTTTAAGGATTTCCCAGCCTCTCTGGGCTATCAAACCCCTGGGCTTTGGAATTTGGTGGTTTTTAAGGATTTCCAGCCAGTGGGAGGTTGGAAGGAGATGGTTTTTAGGGTTCCTCCAGGTATTTAAGGTCCTGTAATTCTATAGCTCATCAATAAATGGAGATAAGGAAACCTTTTCCTCCAAACCTGACCATCTGTGGCTGCTTCTCTGCACGTTTTAATTATTGCTTTCCTAAAATTCTCCAAGAATAACGGAGCCCTTGACCAAGCCATGGACAGGCTGAGAATTGCCTCGTCCAAATGCACCTGGAAACACTGCAGAGCATCCTGGAAAAAATTCCAAGAGAGGAACAACACATCCCAAAATACCAAGTATTCCTGAGCAGGCTGGGGAGGAAGGGCAGTTCTGGGCTGGTGTTGGTTTTCCCAATGGATTTTCCCAGTCCATGCCAGGGTGTTTAAGGGATTGTGGATGAAAGACAATAAAATATGAAGGGTGATGTTTGGAAAAGCAGCTGCTCTCTCCCTGCTGGATCTGTAGGGGATCCTTTGGGATTGATTTTGTTCTTTTGGGATCTGTGCCTTGTGGAGCACAACGCTTCCCAAAGGTGGAAATGCTCCAGCCCGAACATCCCAAATGCGTTTTGTTTGGAAATTGGAAGGTGGAAATATCCCAGTGGCAGCTCAGGAAATCTTGGAGGATTTTGTGCCAAAATCCTTCCCTTTGAGGGGCTGAGATTCCCAGAGAAGCTGTGGCTGTTCCATCCCTGGAAGAGCCCAAGGCCAGGCTGGAGCACCCTGGGACAGTGGGAGGTGTCCCTGCCCATGGGGTGGGATGGGATGGGATGGGATCCGTGGGATGGGATGGGATGGGATGGGATCCGTGGGATGGGATGGGATGGGATGGGATCCGTGGGATGGGATGGGATCCGTGGGATGGGATGGGATGGGATGGGATGGGATTTAAGGCCCCTTCCAACCCAAACCATTCCAGGATTCCATGAATGAGTTTTGCCATCAAATTAAACCCCAATCCCACCCAAACCCGTGTTCCCTTTCCTGATGGAACTCCCCAGGAAAACAGGGATCTGATCTCGGCCGGGCCGGGCCTGGAGGCCCTTTCCTGGCTCAGGGCCAGGAGCACTGGGGCTGCAAATGCCAGCGGATATTTTGGGATTACTCCATGGAACTGCTAAGCCGAGCTGCCATAATATCCCTGCTTTAATTCCCTAGTCAGGGCTTCCCAAATGAAAGCAGAGCCTTTCCATTCCTAAAAGCTGGAATTTGGGAATGCCCAGCACGAGGCCTGGGCTGGACACGCAGCCAGAGGGATCTCACACAGGATCTGCTCCGTTCTGAAGAACAAAATCCTTCGGAATTTTTCTGAATTAATGCTCATTTCAACTCGCAGCCCCCTGGGACAGCTTTGCTTCCCAAGCAGCTCTGTGAGGCACGGAGGAGCATCTTGGGAGAAATTCTAAAAATAACCCCTCTGGTTGCCACAGCAAAGAACCCAAACATACCCAAAAATATTTCAGCGCAAACAGAACCTGGAGTTGGCTTTTTTCTGCCCCCTCTCCCAGCACCACGACCTGCCATGGGTGGGTTACAAGAACAGAGAATTCAAATTAGACATTCTTTATCTGCACTGGGCTCCATCCGTGCCTTACACCCAGTTTGAGCCTCGTTTCCTCACAGCTGCCCGGAGTTCCAGTCCATTCAAACAGGAATTTCGCAATTCTGAATGCCAAAAAACACCAACAACTTCCTAATTTTGTCTCTGTGACCTCAGAGCCCGGGCACCCTCCAGGCCTCCAGGAGAAGGGATTTTAGGAGCTGCTCTCTGCTTTTCACAACCCTCCCCAGCCCTGGTACGTTTGCAGATACCAACCAAGCCTCTGGATTCCCCGTGGAATATGGAACTCAAAACAACAACAAATTCTGGAGATAAATCTTGTTCAAAGTGAAATGTCTCAAGAGCTGAGCGCTCCCCTGTTACAAACGTTGACATCCCATCCTTTTCCTGATGTTTTCCCCATTTTCCCTGGGTGATGCCGTGTTGGTTCAACACCCCGAGGCAAACCCAGGAAAAGGAGTTAAAGTGGAAAAGGAATTAAAGGAATTACTCCCTGCCAGGGCAGAGCAGTGAGCAGTTCCTGAGGGGTGGCTGAAACTCCTCCCTGTGAGGGTGGAATTTCAATTCAGGGATGATGCAGAGTGATGAGTTCAGCTTTCAATTCCTGCACATCAGGGAGAGCTGCAGCATCTTTGCTGTCCAGCTCCATGAGAAATGCACATTTTGCAGCAATTTCTGCTTCTCCAGAGCTGCTGCTGCTCCCTCTGAAGGATCAACCCCAGCTGCCACCTGCGCACAACCCAAGGCCCAAAACCCCTTTTTGTGTCTTCTCCAGTCTTGCCAAACAAAACCCATCAACATCCAGATGTCTCCAGGTGAGGATTGATTCTGGTTTGGCAGCTCCTGGAGCCGGGAGGTGAAGCTTTGGGAACAACCTGACAGCTGTAAATTCAGGGATTCTGAGTTTCTGAATCACTCCCCCATTTCCAGCTTTGGAACACAGCAACAGCTCCAGAATTAGGGACCCAATTCTGAGTTTTTTCCCAGGAAAACTTTGGGAACAGCGCAGGTGCTGTGGGATTAAGGACTCCCAAAGTGTTCCCCCATTTCTGGTTTTGGGGAGATCCCAAGAGCTGTGGAATGAGGTGCTTGTCTGGGTTTTCCCCATTGTTCCCCCGTTTCTTGCTTTGGGAACATCCTAGCAGCTCTGGGATTAGGTGCTCATCCGAGCTTTTCCCATTTTTCCCCTATTCCTCACTTTGGGAACAGCGCAGGTGCTGTGGGATTAGGGGCTCCCAAAGTGTTCCCCCATTTCTGGTTTTGGGGAGATCCCAGCAGCTGTGGGATGAGGTGCTCGTCTGGGTTTTTCTCACTGTTCCCCCATTTCTCACTGTGGCAATACAAAAACTGTGGGACTGGGGACTCTGAGAAAGGGACCCCGTTCTGAGCTTTTCCCCATTTCCCCCTCATTTCTCCCTTTGGAGGAAGAGAAAGGCTGGAGGTGAAAGGGGCCTCCTTCAGCCAGAGCCCAGGGA
The DNA here is from genome assembly GCA_034509425.1 of Eopsaltria australis. Classification (NCBI taxonomy): domain Eukaryota; kingdom Metazoa; phylum Chordata; class Aves; order Passeriformes; family Petroicidae; genus Eopsaltria; species Eopsaltria australis. The sequence goes on along the minus strand of JAVTVJ010002320.1, from coordinate 85,148 downwards.
ATGCCAGGATCACCAGGGCTGCACAAGATCGAGGCCAAGCATCAACCCAGCGCCCCTAAACCTTGTCCCCAAGTGCCCCAGTGCCACTAAACTGTGTCCCCAAGTGCCCCAGTGCCCCTAAACTGTGTCCCCAAGTGCCCCAGCGCCCCTAAACCGTGTCCCCAAGTGCCCCAGTGCCACTAAACCATGTCCCCGAGTGACCCCAGTGCCACTAAATAATGTCCTCAAGTGTCCCAGCATCACTAAACCTTGTCCCCAAGTGCCTCCAGTGCCACTAAACCGTGTCCTCAAGGGCCACAGCCATGAGAGGAACTCTGTGAGGGTGGGAAGGTGAATATCAGGGCAGAGATGAGGGTCACAGGTGAGGGTCAGAGCAGAGGTGAAGGTTGAAGGTCTCAGGTGAAGGTCAGAATAGGGATGAGGGTCACTCAGGTGAAGGTCAGAATAGGGATGAGGGTCACAGGTGAAGGTCACAGGTGAGGGTCAAAGCTGCAGCCCCCAGATCCTGGACCAGCAGCCACCTCCCTGCTGGAAGAGGTCTCATCCCCACCCATTCATTTTCATTGCTCCCTTATCCAGTGAGAAATCCCAATGGTCCCAAACCCCAACGCCCCACAGACTCCAAGTGGCAAAGCCACCAACCTGCTCTGAAAATGTGTGTTCTGGGCAAAACTCTCTTAAAAAAAAGTGCATGGGAGAAACCCCCCAGGGTCAAACCCCAAACAACACCCAAAGACTCCGAAACCCAGCACCAAAGACGGCCATGAGGAAATTTTCAGAGCTCTCACACGGAGCTAAGGCCAGTCCAGGAAAAACAGGGTAAGAAATGAGGGCAGGTTTTCCTGTGCCACCTGCACACCCTGCACACACCGACGGGGCCCTAAACACAAACACACAGCCCCTTCCTGGCCCTTACAGGAACAACCCCGCCTTGTTCTCACACGAGCCAAGGCTGCAGCTGCCGGCGGCTCAGACACGCTCAGGGTGGGACATTCACTGCCCCCTCCTCCCCCCTTTTCTTTTTACAGTGTTTGTGGGTTTATGAATAAGGCATTGATGCTGCCCAAACCTCAGATATCCACCTTGGAGGGAGAGCTAAAATTAGAGCGGAGTTTATTCCCCGAGCTGTCAGGAGGGAGGACAGCTCATGTGGGATGCTGGAGATCTGGCAGGCAAAACAACGCTCCCAAAAAAAGCAGGGCCTGTGCACACACCCCACATCCCCACTCATCCAAAAAATTCAGTTATTCCTGGAAAGTCCAGCAGGGTTCAGCTGTGCCAGCACATCCCAGCAGCTTCTGGGAGCAGAGGAAGAACTGAGGAGCAACATGTGAGCAGTGACTGAGTTGGATTTCCATCCCAGTGGACCCCAAATCGTTTTAGAGGCAGTAAATACAGAGCTGACGCCCCTTACCATGGAGAAACAGGCAGGGCTGGATAGAGCACGGCATTTTACCAGCGAAGAATCGGGGGGAAAGGAAAAGAAACTTCATTTTCACTTCGAATGGGATCAGGGAATTCATGGCCAGAGGTGTCCAGATTGCAGGAGAGAGGGAGGGGTCAGTAAAATCCTAGAACAACTGCATGAGGAAAGCAGAACCTCCCCGGCTGGAGTGGAAGCAGGTGTGTGTGGGTGTGTCCAGCAGGAGCAAAGGACACTGAGGGCAGGGCTCAGGGATCTGCAGCTCCTCCCGAGGGGCAGCTCCGATCTCTGCTCTGGGACAGGGACAGGAGCCAGGGAAGGGCTGGAGCTGGGCCAGGGCAGGCTCAGGCTGCAGATCAGGGCAAGGTTCGTCCCCCAGAGGGTGCTGGGCACTGCCCAGGCTCCCCAGGGAATGGGCACGGCCCCGAGGCTGCCAGAGCTCCAGGAGCGTTTGGACAGCGCTGCCAGGGATGCCCAGGCTGGGGTTGTTGGGGGTCTGGGCAGGGCCTGGGGTTGGATCAATGATCCCTGGGGATTCTCCCGGATATTCTGTGATCCTGTTCTGGTTTCTCTAATCCATCCCCTGGAGTGATCTGTGGATAACCTGAGCACCCCTCAGTACCCACCAGCAAAGCACCTGGTGCTGGCGGGCACCACGTGTGGCACAGCCCCTCCTCCCCCTTCCCAACCTTTGCCTACATTTCATCTCCTCTACTCTGCTTCCAGAGTTTAATGAAATTTATCCGAGCACGTCTTGGATGAATTAACCAGATCCCTTTTGGAGCCGTGTTGCCAATCCCTGCCGTGCCCGGTGCTGAGGGCAGGGAGCAGCACAGACCCTGCAGGGCTGGCCCAGCTCACACCAAAGGGGTGCCTTTCAAAGCCCTCCGGGTTTTCCCCTCCCCGATCTCCCCAGCGGAAGAACTGTGGGTGTAAACAGGGATTTCCTGATGTCAGCCCCACTCCCCTCCCAGCCCTCAGCAGCAGAGTGGGAGCCCATCCCTGGAAATTCAGGATTTTTCACCAATATTGATAACCTGGGATCATCCAATCCATGTGCCCCAACTACACCTTTTTCCCTGTTGTTCCCTCCTCAAATCCTCCTCAGTAAAGGATTTTTTCATTCCCTGTTGCAAAGAAACCACTACACTATTTTTGGTTGATTTTTTTTTTTCTTCTCCCCCACCAGGAACAAGCTGCGTGAATTCAGGAGAAGCGGGGCAATTTTGACAGCCAGAAGCTTTCATTCCTCCTTCCGTGCGCACCGGAGCATCCTCGCAGCGTTTCCTGCTGGCCCCGCTCATCTCCAGCGCTGCCACCGCTCCGGGCAGAGCCAGCCCAGGTGGCCTCGGTGACACCACGGCGACATCACCCACCCCGGGGGTGTTTCCCCTTTTCCCCGCCCGTCCCGGAGCATCCCCGCGCGGGGTAATTAATTCTGATCTCACCGAACCTCATCAGCTCCGTGTGCGCCCGCCTGGGCGGGGCCCGCTCCAGCGCCGCTGTTTACAAACACATTAAAGCCAATTTAAACCCCATTTAAACCCCTTTGTGTCGCTCTCCAGCTGCCCGAGGAGCTTTCGCTCGGCTCCTGGCCTCGCACCAAAATTCGGGATGACAGATTGCCAAAAAGGACAGGGAGGGAGGGGGTGCGGGGTGGCCAGACGACACAGCAGATGAATTTATTGGATTTATTGTCCCGCTGCCGCTGGGAACGGAGGGCAGGAGCCAGGCCCGGCTGGAGGGACATTGCAAGGGACGCTCGGGAAGGGAAAGGTCGGGGAATAATCAGCTTTGAGCGCTGGTGGAGGCGGCTCCGGGCTGTCACCGCCGCTCCTGGGGAGCACAGCCTGTCCCCTCCAATTATCGCTCCCCGGCCACCCTCAAGTCCTTTCCAGGCAGCGACTTCTTCCCCATAAAAAGCTGTGCCTTCTGCAGGGGCAGCGGCAGCAGCACCTCCCCCAGGCTGAGCCATCCCCAGAGCTTTCCGTGCTGGGCCACCACATTCTACCTGGGAAAATAAAATACCCCACATTTTACCTGGGAAAATAAAATACCCCACATTTTAACTGGGAAGAAACACCACAGCCTTTGAAAATACCTCGCATTTTAACTGGGGAAAAAAAACCCTCAGCCTTGGAAAATACCCCACACTTTATTTGGGAAAAGACCCCACAACCTGGGGAAATACCCCAGGGCTGGGTGCAGCCAAGGGATGTGTGTTCCTATGGATGAGGCTCCAAAGAAAGGAGCAAACACTCCCATTTTCCACTCAAGGCCCGTGCTCATCTGTCTCACATCAGCCAAGTGATTCTCAGTCCTTAAAATCCACCCGACACCGGCACCAGACCCGGAGCTGAGCCCCTACAACGCCCTGGGGCAGGCAGTACCCATTTCCAGCAGCACTGGGCTCTCCAAGAGCTCCGTGACTGCAGTTTATTCTCACAAACCTCCCCAGAGCTGGACAGGCAGCATCCCTTAGGAAGGGAAAACTTCACCAGCAAATGAAGAGATTCCATGAAGTCAGAGCTGAAGGGGAGGGGGGATTAGGGGATTGCTGGTCATGTTCAAGGGGACAGACCCAGCAGCGGCTTCTGTTTCTCAGTATTTGACATTTTCAGCTGCTGAATAAAGAGCCAGGAGGAAAATCACGGCAGCAGGAGCTGGCAGCTCCACCCTCACCCTGCAACCCAGGGATCAGAAAATCCCTGTGAACCCTGGATGGGAGCAGCTACAAACCACACCAGAGCGCTCTGCCAGCAGAGATAAAGTGAAAAACCAAGTCTGGACCAGTCCTTGCCCCTCAAAACATCTTTCAATGCTCAGTCACCAACAGCTGCTGCAGGAGTCACAACCCCCTGTGGCCCTGTCACCTCAGAGGGGCATGAAACCAGCGAGAACCCCACGGAAAGCAAAGAACCCATCACAAAACCAGACAGCACAGCCCGGGCTTGAGCCCAAATCCCTGAGGGCACGGGGTCTGTGATCCCCAAGTCCCTGAGGGCACGGGGTCTGTGATCCATCCCCAAATCCCTGAGGGCACGGGGTCTGTGATCCATCCCCAAATCCCTGAGGGCACGGGGTCTGTGATCCCCAAGTCCCTGAGGGCACGGGGTCTGTGATCCATCCATCCCTGAGGGCACGGGGTCTGTGACTCCCTGAGGGCACGGGGTCTGTGATCCCCCCCCTTCCCCCCGCCAAAAAATCCCCAGAGCAGGCACTGGGGCCACAGCCCAGCTCTTACCTGTGGGAAGCTGCTACAGGTTCATCCTCTGACAGGTGGAGGAGACTCAGGTGTTCATAGGAAAAGGGGGCCTGGGGTGGGAAAGAAGAGACATTGGTGAGATGAGACAGCTTGGGATGGGTATCAGAATCCCAGAACCACAGAACCACAAAATCTCAGAATCCCAGAACCACAGAATCCCAGGATCACAGAATGGTTTGGGTTGGAGGGGAACTTTAATCCCATCCAGTGCCACCCCTGCCATGGCAGGGACACCTCCCACTGTCCCAGGCTGCTCCCAGCCCTGTCCAGCCTGGCCTGGGACACTGCCAGGATGAGCCAGAAGCCGTGCTGGATGCAGGGCAAAAGGCAGGACGAGGCAGCTGCCCCTGGGCACTGTTAATGAAGGTGTCTCCAGCAGCCCCAGGCGTGGGGACACTGCAGGGGTGACAGAGGTGACATCCCTGTGGTGGCCTGGAGTATCCTCAGGGGCTGACTGGGACTGGGATTGCAAGAGGAGCAGGAGGAGCCACTGCAGCTCTTCACCCCCACCCAGAGCCACCCAGGGTTACTCTCATTGCCTCTTTCAGTTAGTATTTCTCAATTCACAGAACTGCAGACAGGTCAGACTGTGAGCATTTCATGGACCCAACGCTCTTAGGCAACCCAGGAACTCTTCCCAACATCTCCCGCACCGTCCCTGCTGCTGCCAGCCATTAAATCAGACCATTTCAAAGCTCTATCTGTGTCTGTGGCTTCTCCTGAAAGCATTTTGGTGCTCAAAGAGCTCCTAGGAAATACAGCAAACTCCACACAACGTTACTGCAAAAGCTCCTCTGCACAAACAAACACTGAATACAAACACTGAGAGCGCCTGAAACCACCGGGATGTGAACTGAAGGCACAGGTGAGTTTAAACCACCCCACCCAGCAATGCTGGACAAAGGAAAAAGCCATTCCCGTGTTAAATCTGGAGCTGTGTTAAATTAAAATGCAGGTTTTGTTTAACAAGGTGGGGAAATCCAAAGAAGTGCTACAAAAGCATGGGGGCCGTGGGTGAATGCTGGAATCAGGACACAGCACCAAGGACACGGCTCAGCCATTGCCCAGGGTGACAAACAAACAGCCCAGGTCCTGTTAGTTCTGCTCAGGGGCTTTGCTGAGCCCGTGTCCAGCAGGAGCTGGTCTGAGATCCACAAGGCCCAGCTCAGGTCTGTGCCGTGCTCTGCTCCTGCCCCGCGCTGCTCCCTGAAAGCAGAGAGTTCAAAAACCACCAAAAGCTCTCAATTCACACAGAAAAACTCCACTCAGTGAGCACAGAGACTCAGAGTGACACAGCAGAGTCCCCCGTGCCTGTCACCTCCCAGGAGGGACACGAGGACACAGCGCTGCCTCCCGCTGCTACCACGGGGTGTGCAAACACCTGCCAGGTGTGGCTGATCCAGAGAAATCCCACTCAAGTTATTCCTGCACAATCCCCAGCCCGTGTTTCTGCTGTTTTCCTGCCTTCTTTCCCTGTCCTTCCCTCCGAGTGGCAGAAAGAGGACACTGGGTGACTCCAGTCACCTCCAGCCCTCTCCCCATCCTTTCTCCACCCTGGCTGCCATTGCCCAGCATTAGAAAGTGCTGAGGGCCTGGCAAAGATTCCCAGAGGAGCTGTGGCTCCCATCCTGGGAACCCTTCCCGCAGGGATCCATCCTGGGAGCTCTTCCCACAGGGATCCATCCCGGGATCAGGAGCCCTGCTCTGCCCTTCCCACAGGGATCCATCCCGGCTGCCGGAGCCCTGCTCTGCCCTTCCCGCAGGGATCCATCCCGGCTGCCGGATCCCTGCTCTGCTCTCCCGGGGCTGCTCCCAGCGCAGGGAGAGGCTGAGGAGCTCGGAGGGAGCTCTGGAGCTCTGCAGAGCTGAGCTATTTCTGGAGCTGGAATGTGTGCGCGTCCCGCCTGGCTCCCTCCAAATGTTTTCCAAGCGGTGAAGGAGGTAAAATAGAGCAGCGCTGTGGCGGAGCCGGCTCTGCCGTGCCTCCCTTCCCCGAGTCAGCCCCGGGCACGCTGAGGGATGCGCTGGCCACCAGCGGGGTGAGGCAGGGGACAGGGGACAGCAGCTCCCTGTCCCCTGTCAGATTTGGGGCAGAAAAGCTCGGATTTGGGGAAGGTTGGCAGCCCTGAAGAGCAGGGGGTGACACTGGGGGAGAGGAGAAGGAAGCACCGGGAAGGGGGAAGCAGGAAAGGAAAACATCCCCGAAACTGCAGCTGCTGCACCCCCGGGTTGCAGCTCCCCTGAGGAGCGTCAGGAAAACCAGTTTGGCTTTCACCATCCCAGGCTGCTCCAGCCCGGCCTTGGCCACTGCCAGGGATCCAGGGGCAGCCACAGCAAATCTGGCAATTCCATCCCAGCCCCTCCCCAGCCTCCCAGGGAACAATTCCTTCCCAATCTCCCATCCATCCCTGCCCTCTGCCACTGGGAAGCCATTCCCTGCCTCCTGTCCCTCCAGGCCTTGTCCCCAGTCCCTCTGCAGCTCTCCTGGAGCCCCGTCAGGCCCTGCAAGGGGCTCTGAGCTCTCCCTGGAGCCTTCTCCTCTCCAGGGGAGCACCCCCAGCTCTCCCAGCCTGGCTCCAGAGGGGCTCCAGCCCTGGAGCAGCTCCGTGGATTCCTCTGGGCTCTCTGCAGCAGCTCCAGGTGCTGATGATGTTGGAATCCCCAGGGCTGGGGCAGCTCTGCAGGGAGGGAATCACCTGAGCAGGGCAGAGGGGCAGAATTCCCCCTTTTCCTGCTGTCCACACTGGGGCTCAGCAAAAGCTGAGCTCAGCTGAGCTGAGCTCCCGGCTCAGGGGTTGGGACCTCGCCAGGGCTGCTCAGGGCTCTGTGCTGTCCCATTGCTGTCCCAGCCCTGCCTGGCAGGTCCCAGCTCTGTCCGGGGTCGGGCCGGGTCAGAGGCTGCTGAGGGCAGGATCTCCATCCCTGGTTTGTGCCGGGTGGCACCAGTGGCTTCAGTGGCAGTGTCACTGCACTGGGGACACCAAACCCAGCACTTCAGCCCAGCCTTTCACCAGAGCTGCCAAAGCCAGCACCGAGCCCAGGGAGACTCCCTTTTCCCACTTTTTTCCATCATTAATCCACACTTTTTGCCCATCATTCCAGATTTAAGGCTCTGTTTTTTTGTTGGGGAGGGACAAATATAGCCCAGGATCCATAAAACACCAACAGAGCACCGAGCCCTGTGGGACTCTTTTCCCCATAAGACTCTTTTTCCCTAATTAATCCACACTTTTTGCCCATCATTCCTGATTTAAAGCTCCTGTTTTGGAGGGGGGGGAGAGACAAGCAGAGCCCAGGATCCACAAAAAAACCAGCACAACACCAAGCCCTGTGGGACTCTCTTTTCCCACTTTGTTTGTCCCTAATTCACACATTTTGCCCACCATTCCTGATTTAAGGCTCTGGGTTTTTGGGGGAGCAAGGACAACAAGCAGAGCCCAGGATCCACTAAAATGCCAGCACAGCACCGAGCCCTTTGTGACTCTCTTTTCCCATTTCTTCCCTAATTAATCCACCCATTTTGCCCTTCATTCCAGATTCAAGGCTCTGGGTTTTTTTGTTGAGTGGGGACAAGCAGAGCCCAGGGTCCATGAAAACCCCAGCACAGCACAGGACCCTTCGTGATTCTCTTTTCCCACTTTTTGTGATTCTCTTTTCCCACTTTCTCCATCACTACCCCACACATTTTGCCCATAATTCCTGATTTAGGGCTCTGATTTTCTGCAGGGCAGGTGACCCCAAAGGCAGCCGTTTCCCTCCTGAATTGCAGCCCCTCGGATGTGCTTTGGATGCTTTGGATGCTGGCAAACACAGCCCGGGATCCATCAAAACACCAGCACAGCACCGAGCCCTGTGGGACTCTCTTTTCCCACTAAGACTCTTCTTCCCTAATTAATCCACACTTTTTGCCCTTCATTCCAGATTTAAGGCTCTGGGTTTTTTTTGTTGAGTGGGGACAAGCAGAGCCCAGGGTCCATGAAAACCCCAGCACAGCACAGAACCCTTTGTGATTCTCTTTTCCCACTTTTTCCACCATTACCCCACACATTTTGCCCATAATTCCTGATTTAGGGCTCTGATTTTCTTCAGGGCAGGTGAACCCAAAGGCAGCCCTTTCCCTCCTGGATTGGAGCCCCTCGGAGGTGCTTTGGATGCTTTGGATGCTGGCAAACAGAGGCCAGGATCCATCAAAACACCAGCACAGCACCGAGCTCTCTTTTCCCACTAAGACTCTTCTTCCCTAATTAATCCACACTTTTTGCCCTTCATTCCAGATTTAAGGCTCTGGGTTTTTTTTGTTGAGTGGGGACAAGCAGAGCCCAGGGTCCATGAAAACCCCAGCACAGCACAGAACCCTTTGTGATTCTCTTTCCCCACTTTTTCCACCATTACCCCACACATTTTGCCCATAATTCCTGATTTAGGGCACTGATTTTCTTCAGGGCAGGTGAACCCAAAGGCAGCCCTTTCCCTCCTGAATTGCAGCCCCTCGGAGGTGCTTTGGATGCTTTGGATGCTGGCAAACACAGCCCGGGATCCATCAAAACTCGGGGCTGGTTGTTATGGCAACCCCCGCACGTGTGTCTGTGTGTGCCTGGCAAGCAGCCCCATCCCGGGTTGTCACGGGCAACACGAGCCCAGCTCCAGCCCCAGCGACATCCCCGGCCTGCCTGGTGGCACCTGGAGGTGGCAGAGATGTCCTGAGATGTCCCTGAGCTCGGCTCGCGGTGATTTTCTCCCTCCTGGTTGCTCCTTTCAGGCTGAACCCAGCTCGTGGCTCCCTCCCAAACAGATGGGGGTGAGGAAAGGCCAAAAATCACCTGAACCCCCCTCCTGTGAGGCTGAGCCTGCCCTGGTGATCGGCACAGCCCTCCCCAGACCCCCAGCAGCAGCAGAGGGCCAAGGAGGGACATCAGAGCTGGGCACGGAGATGTCACCCAGGGGATTTGGGGTGCCAGGCTCTGGATTTGGGGACAGAGATGTCACTGAGAGGGTTTGGGGTGCCAGGCTCTGGATTTGGGGACAGAGATGTCACTGAGAGGGTTTGGGGTGCCAGGCTCTGGATTTGGGGACAGAGATGTCACCCAGGGGATTTGGGGTGCCAGGCTATGGAGCTGGGGACAGAGATGTCACTCAGAGGGTTTGGGGTGCCAGCTCTGGATTTTGGGGACAGAGATGTCACTGAGAGGGTTTTGGGGTGGCAGCTCTGATTTGGACAGAGATGTCACTCGGAGGGTTTGGGGTTGGCCAGGCTTTCTGGATTTGGGGAACCAGAGATGTCACTCAGAGGGTTTGGGGTGCCAGGCTCTGGATTTGGGGACAGAGATGTCACTCGGAGGGTTTGGGGTGCCAGGCTCTGGATTTGGGGACAGAGATGTCACTCAGGGCCTTTGGGGTGCCAGGCTCTGGATTTGGGGACAGAGATGTCACTCAGAGGCTTTGGGGTGCCAGGCTCTGTGTGGCACAAACGGGGGGGCACAGCAGAACCAGGCACTGTCCCAGGGCAGGGTTTGAGCTGTGGGGCTGCCTGCAAAGTCTGGGTTTGGCTTGAAATGATATGAAAATATCACAGTTTGGTGATGCTGCAAAGATCAGCCCTCACATTGCTCCAGCTCTGTCAATGCCCCCATCGAAATCTCCAGCAGAACAAGAAAAAAAGGGAAAATAAAGGGGAAAGAGCAACCCCAGAGCCAAGAGCAGAAATGAGAGCAGGGCAAAACCCCAGGAAAGCAGAAATGCTGTTACATAATAGTGTTCAGAACAACTTCTGGGACGCTGGGCTTGCCCCAGGCTGCTCTGGAAGCCTGGACCAGAGAATCAAAGAGATCACAGCACAATCCTCCCCTTCATCCCTTGGCCAAATGTCTCGGGTGATGCTGTGGAACCTCCTCTGCTTTAAATGTAACCCCAAAACTCTTCCTCTGCCTGTTTAGGGTGGGGGTTTCCTGCTCAAAGATGTGGCCAAACCCCGTGTCCAGCTACCAGCAGTGCAGCATTCTGGATTCTGGAAGCGCTGATCCCTTTGGAGAAGTTAAAGGAGAAAAAGCTGCGTTTCGTTTAAGTCCAAAAAAAGAAAAAGGAAAAAAAAAAAAAAGTGTGAGGGAATAAAAACCTGCAAATAATTGACGGGTGGAAACGCCAGATTGAAAAGAAATTTCTGGGGAGTTGTGTTTTGCTAATGAGGCAGGTGGTGGGAAGGAGAATTCAGCCTGAGAATGACAAAAACAAACTCCCAGAGAGGAGAAAGGACTCTGAGGTGGGACAGTGCCCTGAGGACAGCGGTGGCAGGGCCAGGAATGCGTCCCTTGGCTGGGGGTGGAGCTGATTTCACTTTCCTTGGAGCCCAGATTTCCAACAGCCCCTTTCCTCCCCATATTCCTTATGGAAAAGCTGATTTTCATCCATTTTTTCTCCAGCAGGACATCCCAAACTCTGCTTCCCTGGGCACAGCAGCTGCAGCTCCTGGCCCTGTGTCCCCAGAGAGCCCCGTGACCCCCAGCAGGACACGAACACCCTCTGGAAATCCCTTTCCCAGTGGGAATTTCACCTGCCCTGGCACCGACAGCAAACCCAACCCGAGGGCAGCGTGTCTGTGCCTCTCCCACTGCTCCCAGAGTGTCGCCCCTTTTCCCAACCGGGAAAAGGAGGAATGAGGCTCACACCCTTCAGCACCACAAACTCAGCTGCAGCTCAGTTAAAGCAAATAATTTAATTATTTCTAATCACTTAATTCAAATTTTCTTTCCTGAGTTACTCCATGTGTTAATTCCTGGTGCAAAGTTCTGCCTTAGCAAACTTTTATTGGGGGATTCATATCCATGCCAAGCAAAAATCCCCAGGAATCCCCCCTGATCCCCCAAATCCTCTGATCAACCCCTCAGGCCCCACCTGAGCATCCCTGGAAAGGTTTTGCACAGGAAAAGGCAGGAATTGGTAAAGAAGGAATGCCTGGGGCAGCCTGGATCCCTAAGGAATGCCTGGATCCCTAAGGAATGCCTGGATCCCTAAGGAATGCCTGGAGCAGCCTGGATCCCTAAGGATCCCTAAGGAATGCCTGGATCCCTAAGGAATGCCTGGATCCCTAAGGAATGCCTGGAGCAGCCTAGATCCCGGATCCCTTTGGGTGAAATGTCCCTGCAGGTGCTGGAGGAGGTGCCTGGGGAGGCTTTTCCACATGGATGGAACAGCTTTGGGGAAAACCCCTGGGATAGAAAACTGGGAAGGGGCAGCTGGGATCTTCCAAGTGGGAAGGGGGAGCTCTGGGGACAGGGAGGGATCAGGGATGCTCCAAACCCCGCTCAGATCACAGGGAATGAGGTGAAGAGGAACAAAACAACACCAAAAAGTGAAACAACTCTCATTTCTTGCAGTTCTAAAGGCTGATATTCACCCTGCTGCCAAATAAACCCAAACCTCCACGTGAGCAGGACCCCAGACCACAAATCAGCACCCCAAAAGCACACGGCAGCCGGGCTGGGAGGGCACAGCTGAGAGGGGAATTGGGGTGACCTGGGAGTGCCAGGAGATGAGAACATCGCTCAAGAACCGTCTGGAGAGGTGTCTGCACACCCAGAGCCTCCTTCAGACTGGGAACAAAGAGCAGCTCCACCAAAATTCGGGGCAGTGGCCACAGAGCCACCACCCTGGGCACAGGGACACCTTGGAGAGCTCTCCACACACCAACCTGCCGTGAGGGTGGGTTTTGTCACCCCTCAGGGACACCTTGGAGAGCTCTCCATGCTCAGCCCTGGGTGTGGATTTTGTCACCCCTCAGGGACACCTTGGAGAGCTCTCCACGCTCAGCCCTGGGTGTGGATTTTGTCACCCCTCAGGGACACTTTTCACCCCGCTGGCTCAGGAATGCAGAGCTCGGGCGCTCAGCTCCACCTGGCTCAGCAGCAAAGGGATTAATTCAAATTTCCGATGGGATCCAAATGCCTGAACGCCTTTCCTGGCGGTGCTTCCTGCTGCCAACAGCGCCTCAAACTATCAACAACCCCAAAATGCCGTGAGGAGCCTCCCTCTGAGCCCAGGGATGGGAGAGGAAGGAGGGAATGGGATTTTTCAGGGAGAGCAGAGTGATGCTTGGGGTGCCTGGCTCACTCTGAACCCAGCTTTGGGAAGGATTTTGCTGCAGCCTCAAAAATCAACCAGGGGAAGAGCCAAGTTCACATCCAGCTCCGAGGGGCTGAGCTCTTCCAGCTCCTCCCTGTGCCAAGTGCTTTGCAGGATGCGAGGCTGAATTATTCCCTGGGAAAATGGACTCGGAAAACTCCCGAGGTCGCAGGGATTGGCCCCACTGCTCCCCAAATCCAGTTTAATCCAATCGCTCGATACCCCTGGAAAACCTAAAACTGCCATTTCCCAGGGATGATATTTGAGACTAATTCAGAGTTTAAGGAGTAGAACTGGGGTGAGAGCCCAGTTTTCCCATTTAAGTGGGGAAAAAGATGCAGGGAAATGTCACAAGTTACTCTGGCAGTTTTACAGAGGTAGAACCCCTCGGAGCCTCTGGAATTTGGCGACAAAAATCCAAGGAATGAGAGGGGAGAGACTCCCTAAAGGCTGATCCTGATGGGACTTCACCTTCCTCTCGCAAAATGTAAATAAATGTAAATAAACTTTTAGTGTGATGAACTAAATCTTCGTCTCTAAATGATCCCAGTGTTTTCCAAGCACACTCTCTGCATCTCGGGAATGATTTCACTGCCATGAAGTAAGGGATGAATGGGAATGTTACTCATGGAAAACACAGCTCGTTCATAACTTCATTTTAGACACTTAAATTAGCGAGGATCAGCTCAGTCTGCCTGGAATAATCATTGCAGCAGCAGAGTCAGAAAAGCAAATGCAAAACCAACGCCTCACCCCGGGTAAAAATCATTCCCATTCCCCTGCAGACCCCTCTCAGCTCCCCCATCCAGCTGGAAATTTGTCATGGCACAAGTCCTGAATTTGGGGAAGGGGAAATTTGTCATGGCACAAGTCCTGGACTGGGGAAGGGGATCTTTAGGGCTGCCATGAAAATTGGCTCCAAGTCACCCCCACCTGAAAATCCTCACCTGCACCTGGGGCTCTGGGCTCTGCTCCCTCTGGCTCTCCCACACCTGGGTTTGGGACACAACCTCAGTGAGGCACCAGGATGATGCCCTGCTCCCCAAAAATGCAAAAATGCATCTGTATGGCTGAATTTAGAGTGCTTTTCACTGCGTTTTTATGGAAAAAAAATTCTTATCCTTGGCAGTGTCCAAGGCCAGGCTGGACATTGGGGCTGGGAGCAGCCTGGGACAGTGGGAGGTGTCCCTGCCATGGCAGAGGTGGCACTGGGTGGGATTTGAGGTCCCTCCCAACCCAAACCATTTTGGGATTCTCCGAAAGAAGGAGAAAATGCCACGGCCCGTTAAGAAAGGACGTCAGGAACACCTCAGACGTGCTCCTGGAGCAAGCCCTGGGAGTGCCACGATTTCCAGCAGCTCCGAAATTGAGCAACATCTCCCATTGATCTGGAGAGGGAGGCAAATAAAATCCAGGACTCGGGCAAATACGACAGAGGGGAAGTTGCACAAGATCCTGGCGCAGCCGGGGCTCCAGGGCTGGGATTAAACCTGGCAAACAGCACAGGAGCCGGGGGTGCCTGTGCCGGGCCCAGCTCCCCACGGACACTCCTGGATTCCTGGGGCTGTGGGAATGAGCTGGGGGAGCTGATCAGCAAAGTGAGTTCTGTATCCCCAGAAACTGTCCCTGGAATCATGGAACCATGGATCTATGGAATCATGAAACCATGGAACCATGGAACCATGGAATCATAGAATCATAGCACCATGGAATCACGGAACCATGGAATCATGGAATCATGGAATCACAGAGTCACTGAGGTTGGGATGAACATCCCAGATCTTTGAGTCCAACCACCAGCCCAGCACCAGCACCGTGGTCACCACTGAGCCATGACCTCAAGTGCCTCATCCGTGGGTTTGTTGAACACTTCAGGGATGGGGATTCCACCACCCAAGGTTGGACAGACCTTTCCATGAAGAAACTTTTCTTAAAATCCAACTTAAACTTCTCCCGGTGCAACTTGAGGCCATTCCCTCTGCCCTGGGCAGCCCCTGCCAAGGCCTCACCTTTCCATGGGGAAATTCCTGCTGCTGTCCACCCTGAGCCTCCCCTGGCCCAGCCTGAGGCCGTTCCCTCTCCTCCTGTCCCTGTTCCCTGCGAGCAGAGCCCGACCCCCCCTGAGCCCCCTCCTGTCAGGGACTGTGCAGAGCCACAAGGTCCCCCCTGAGCCTCCTTTGCTCCAGCCTGAGCCCCTTTCCAGCTCCCTCAGCCTCTCCAGCCCTTCCCAGCTCCGTTCCCATCCCTGGACACTCTCCAGCCCCTCCATGTCCCTCCTGAGGGGACAGCTCAGCGCCACACCTGGTGCTGTCCCACAGCAAGGCAGGAATATCCCCAAGGATAAACAGGAACATTCCTGGTGCTGCAGCCAGCCCAGCTCTGCCTCTGTTTGCTTTTCCTAAAAATCACGGGAAGGGAAAGATGAGCTTTAATTAAGGCAAGTTTAATTGCAAAGCTCAGAAGTGCCAAGTTCACGGCTGGCCCCATGACCTTGATTTACCCCGTTATGTTCAAAAATTGGGATTTACATCCCTGAAAAGGTTCTTTTCCTTCCCTTTTGTCTGATCTTTCTGCCTCGTTCTGCTCCTGGGTGACCAAGCGGAGGAAGTCAGTGCTGTGATCTCAGCAAGGCCAACCCATTATCTACAATACCTTAATGTTATTTTAACATTGTTTCCATGCAATTGCGCTGGAATTGTCGGATAATCGAATTCAAATGGGAATATTCCTCCTCCTCAGCATCAGCAGTGCATTGTCCTTAACAGCACCAAACGCGGGCTCTGCTCAGCAGAGAGGGATCTGTGACTGGCAGAGGGTGCACGGAGGGTCCCTGGATAAATTCAGGCTTTTTAACCCTTCCCCTGCACAATGAGCACTGCATCCAATCTGCTGTGGCTGCTAATTACAGAACACAGTAATTACTGCCCAGAGCTCAGGTTTTGCCCACAGCCCCTTGTATTTGCCATTCCCAGCTCTGATGATGCCACGACTCCATCCCAACATCATCTCAATCCCTTGGGTGCTGACATTTGCAGAATTTCTCCGCCTACAGCTTCAAAGTCACATCTGACGGCCCTCAGCAAATGCAGGGCTGAGTTCAGACCACTTTTCACTGCGTTTTTATGGAAAAAAAGCAAAATTCTTATCCCTGGCAGTGCCCAAGGCCAGGTTGGATGGGGCTTGGAGCAGCCTGGGACAGTGGAAGTGCCCCTGCCTGGATGGGATTTAAGGTCCCTCCAACCCAAACCATTTTGGGATTCTCTGAAAGAAGAAGAAAAGTCCCAGTGCTGCCATCCTTTAGTGCCTTTCCTTCGAGATGGTGAATTCAAAATCACTTTTTAGATCTGGGCAAGGAAACCTCAGTGAGGGCAAAGAACTGATGAGAGCAGAGATGGGTTCATCTCTAATCGGTTAAGGATCATTTTATAGTAATTTTTATCATCATTTTTAAACTATGATTTCATTCCTTGT
The DNA here is from genome assembly GCA_034509425.1 of Eopsaltria australis. Lineage (NCBI taxonomy): Eukaryota > Metazoa > Chordata > Aves > Passeriformes > Petroicidae > Eopsaltria > Eopsaltria australis. The sequence goes on along the minus strand of JAVTVJ010002320.1, from coordinate 68,874 downwards.
TAAGGGTCAGTGTGGGGTATAAATGTCCACATGGAAAATGTGGAGTTATAAAATATTTGGGCGTTTTCCCTGAGGATTCTGAAGGGTTTTGCACACCCCAGAATCCCCTCCCTGTGTGTCCTGACCCACATCTCATCTTCCTGTGCTCGGGACTCAAAACTGAGCAAAAAATTGGAATTTTACTTCACCCCAGCCATGATTTTCCTTGTCTCAATGCTGGGATCAGCCTTTCCACATCCACCTAAAGCCTCCAACTGCTCCCATCAGCCGGAAAAACCCAAATTCCTCTGCTGAGAGCGCCCCGGGGCAGGGCTGGGAGCGGTCCCTGCCCTGGGGGTGCTGCCAGGGGAGAGTTTTACGGCTGGTATTTATCACCCTTTCCTACGCTTAAACTCGGTTTTAACTCATTTGTAGAGCCAGGAATGAGCGGCACCGCCTGGGCAAGGCCGGAGCAAAGGGAAGCGCTGAATGAAGCTGTCAGGGAGATGCTGAAGAGCCCAATCCATCACCCAAATCAGCACCCAGCACACCCGAACCTTTTCATCTCCCCCTCTTCCCCTTCCCAGCGTTTGCCAAGGCCCAGGATCTGTAAAGCTCGATAGGTGCAGAGCTGGATATTCCTTTTTCTTCATAAATAATGGTAATGACCCCTCTCAATATGAGCCTGGGCTCCTTTTCATGGACAACAAGGAAAAGAGGAGGAGAAAAGAAGAGGCAGCCTGCCAGGGATCCGAGTGCTTCGGGAGCTGACAAAAGACAAGAGAATTCGGGCTGGGTTTCTTTCTTTTTTTGGTAGTAATAATTAAGAAAAAAAAAAACCCTAAAAGAAAAGAAAAGGAGCAGCTTTGCAATGCTGAATTCACGAGTTGTTATGGGAACTGGCAGCACAGATGATGCCCCAGAGGAGCACTGAGCGGCGTCTGTGGGATAAAAATGTCACACACATGTCTGGATTTCACCTGAATTAGGCTCTAAAACACCCCCGGGGTGTGCCAGCACTGAGCCACGGCCCGGGCACCACATCACACCCAAAATGTGCGGCCGTGGTGCCCCGGGGCAGCTCTGGATGGAGAGTGGCACTCCCAGTTATTCCCTGAGAGGATGTACTGGGAAAACTCCCGAGGTCGCGGGTATGGATCCCACTGCTCCCCAAATCCGCCTGCAGAATTTAATCCCATCACTCCATACCCCTGGAAAACCTAAAATTGCCGCTCCCAGGGGTGATGTTTGAGGCTAATTTCGAGTTTGGGGAGTAGAAGTGGGGTGAGAGCCCAATTTTCCCATTTAAGTGGGAAAAAAGACACAGGGGAAATGCCCTGTCCATGTCAGATCTCAGCTTCGTGTGCTCTCAGTGCCAATTTCATCTCACCCTAACCTTGATTTTCCTTGTCTTGGTGTTGGGATCAGCCTTTCCACATCCACCTAAACTGCTCCCATCACCAGAAAAACCCCAATTTCTCTGCAGGGCAGGGGTGGAATGGTCCCTGCCTGGGGAGAGGATCCCTCCACCAGTGTTTGTTCATTTTTGACACCACATTCATTTTCCACACATCTTCCAGGACCTCTGGGCTGGGAAATGACCTGGCTCAGAGCTGGATGGAGGAACGGGGAGGAGTTTGGGATGCTGGGAGTGAGGAGGGCACCAGGGTAAGGTTTTATCTCTTTGGGAAGCACCTGAGGCCATCACCTCTGCACGAATTATTCCATTCACCCCTCATTTCCAACCTCCTTTCCCAAGGAAGGAGGGGATGTGAGGGTTGGACAAAGGACTGAGCCTCTCTGCCCCAACTCCTTCTGTTCCCAGCTGTTTCCACCTCCGTGCTGGACAAAGCTTTTGCAGCTCTGCACGGGCACAGGAACGCTGGAACGGCTCAAAAACCCAAGGGATTTCCAGGAATGGAGACAGCAAAATCCTCTGGGGTGTTCTTAGAATGGAAAAGTTTAATTTATGAACACCTTTGTGCCCATGAGGAGCTGGAATGAGCCCAGGGATGGGAATGGAGCTGGGGAGGGGCTGGAGAATTCCTGAGGGAGCTGAGCCTGGAGCAAAGGAGGCTCAGGGGGGACCTTGTGGCTCTGCACAGTCCCTGACAGGAGGGGGCTCAGGGGGGGTCGGGCTCTGCTCCCAGGGAACAGGGACAGGAGAGGGAACGGCCTCAGGCTGGGCCAGGGGAGGCTCAGGGTGGACAGCAGCAGGAATTTCCCCATGGAAAGGTCTTGGAAAAGGTTGTCCAGGGCAGTGGTGGAGTCACCACAGCTGAAGTGTCCAAAAATCGAGCAGATGTGGCCCTTGAGGACAGGGTTTAGAGGGTTCTGTGAGGGTTTGGTGGCACTTGAGGACAGGGTTTAGTTGGGATTCAGTTGAAGGTGGGATTGGATCATCTTGGAGGTCTCTCCCAACCTCAATAATTCTTGTTTTCACTTTTAAAGCAGATTCACACCCCGGTGGCACAGAAGAGTTCGTACAACACGGGTCAGAGCTAAACCCAGCCTTTATCCACAAACCCTGGATTTATGGGTGACACATAAACGCAGCCAAAACCGGAATTACAACCGTTACACGAGGATCTCCACCTCAGGGGGGTTTGTGGAGCACAGAACCTGCCCCAGCCCCGCTCAGGGATATTCCCCAGTGACCCACAGTGGCTCGGTCACAGCACAGACTGGGACACCTTGGGACAGAGTGTGGGTGTGGGACAGAGCACGGACACCCCGCAGTGACCGGAGGCTCCCAGGGCACGAGTGACTCATCCCTGGCTGGAAAACACGGCAGGGAAGAGGCAGATTCGGGGACAACATGGAGATGACCCCAAACTGTGTATAGCAAGGTGAGAAATGCTCCTGGAGCCCGGCACAGCCCCGGAGCCGTCCCCATCCTTTGTGAGATTTCTGGGAAAACGCTAAAAAAGGGGTGAGAGAAGAGCAGGGCCCAGACCCACATCCCTGTGGCTGAGTTTGTGATGCCCCTGAGGTGGGAAGGAGCTCAGCTGCTGGGCTGGGGGTGCTGGGGATCGTGGCTTGGGGATAAAATCAAGATAAAAATCACACCTTGAGTGTCCCCTGGAGCTGCTGCTCACACTGGGATGGAAATCCAGGAAAATTCCACAGGCACCTCCTGCCCTGCCCTCCAACCCTCCCTCAGCCCCGTGCTGAGCTGCTCAGGCCAATTCCCAGCTGTCAGCGCCCAACCCGGGCTGTCCTCACCCTGAGCAGGGCAGGGGCAGCCTGCGGGGAAGCCACGACCCCAACCCACTTTTATTTTGCCCACCTGCATCACCCATGGCACTCTCACCGTTTAAATTCAGGTTATAAATCAGGTGTGGGGCTTTACCCCCAGCCCCACTGCAGTGGCTGTGCCCTCCCTCCTCCTGCCCATCCATCCCAGCCTGTGCTGTTTTTCCAGCTGTTTTATTTTTCCAACTGTCCCGTTTTTCCAGCTGTTTTATTTTTCCAGCTGTTCCCTTTTTCCAGCTGCCCTTTCGGCCTGTGCCAGGAGAGGGCTCTGGGTCTCCTTCCCCTCCATAACCTCCAGCACTCCAAAAATGACAGATCCATCCAACAAGCACGAAAATAAACATTTCCTGCACCAAAATCCCTGTAGAAGCCCCTTGACTCGGACACAAGATCCAAAACCCATTTGCGATATTTTTTTTCCTGCACTAAAAGACTTTTCCTGGAGTTTGGGAGAAGGGGAGAGCTCAGGATTTGACTCTGGGACCTGCAGTTTGCATTCACCTCCTGATTTTCTGGACTCTCCTGCCAAGTGTCCGTGTGCTGTTCCAGAAGCAATAAACCCTGGGCTCTGCCTGCTCTGCAGAAGCACTTCAGGGCCTGGGGAGCTCTGCTCTCAATTCCAGGTTCATTCCGAGTCAGAAGGAATTTTCTCAGCCTTTGCTGGGTTTCCTCCCTGTCCGAGCCACCAAACCCCGCTGCAGACCCAGCTCCCTTCCCAGGGTCCCAGAATTGTGAGCAGCCATCATTTTATGTTCTGAATATAAGCAGAAAAACCCAGATATTTTGCTTTTTTTTTTTTTTTTTTTAATTTAAGAAAATAACGTTTGTGGAGAAGGAAAGTTAATAGACTAAAGATGCTCCACAAATTATCCAGTTTTTATAGGGAAATTGATTGAATCAATAAAAAAACCCCACAGAATGACTTCTTCAGTTCCTGCTGGATTCTCTGGAAATTTTTGATGACTTTTATTGGAAGGTTTCTCCAGTGAAGAACCAGGAAGGGGAATAAAATGGAGCCAGGGAAGTTTTCCTTTAGTACCTCAGGAAATTGGATATTTTCCTCAAGAAGGATGTAAAATGAAGAAGGATTTGATTGATTTAATCTGGTTGGGTTCTCCTCCTGCCCAGCTCCTTCTCCTCTCCTGGAGCTGTTTCCCACTCACCCAAATGTCCCAGCTGAGCTCTCCATCCACCACGAGCTCCTTGGCTCTTCCCTGCCCTTCCACCCCTTCTACTCCACCAGGAAGGCAGGAGGAGAACAGAAAAAGGCTTCTCCTTCTCCTGATGGGGTTCACAGCTGTCCCAAACCATCCACATCCCCCCGTCTGCCACAAAACTCGGGGAAACTTGGCAGAGCCAGGGGATGAACGATGGGCTGGGAACATCTGAGACTCCTGGGAGGTTGGGACCACTCCTCCCCCTGGCCTGGGGCCCTCCAAAGCTTCCAGTGGCCACAGCTGGGCTCATCCCTGCTCCTTCAGGGATTTCTGAGCTCAGGGACACCTGAGTCAGGTCAGTGGGAGGGCCTGGGGGCCTCCAGGGTGTCCAGTGGTCACAGCTGGGGTCGTGCAGCTTTTTCCTGCTCCTCCATGGATTTCTGAGGTCCTGGGACACTTGAGTCAGGTGAGTGGGAGGGTCTCAGTCCCTCCAGAGCTTCCAGTGGCCACAGCTGGGCTCATCCCTGCTCCTTCAGGGATTTCTGAGCTCAGGGACACCTGAATCAGGTGAATGGGAGGGTCTGGGGGCCTCCAGGGTGTCCAGTGGTCACAGCTGGGTCATCCCTGCTCCTCCATGGATTTCTGGCCTCAGGGACACCTGAGCCAGGTGTGTGGGAGGGGCTGAGCAGCAGCAGAGCCCTGAGCACCTGGTCCAGCCCCAGCTGCTCTGCAGAGCTCTCCCTAAGCCAGGCTTGCCCCAGACCTGTCCTTGGGTAGGAGAACAGGCTCTCTCCGTGATTCCCACCTTTCCTCCTGCCTGGAATCCAAAGCTCCCGGAAGAGCCAACAGCTGCCAGGGTTTCTGTCAGGAATGTCCCTCAGCACCCCGGTGTCACAGCCCATGGCCCTGTGCTGGGCCATGGCCCTGCCCCATCCCTCCAGGTGTCCAAGGTGCCTTGGGACAGCCTGGGAGACTGGAAATGTCTTGGAACAGGATGGGCTTTGAGGTCCCTTCCATCCCAGACCACTCCACAATTCCATGATCTCCCTTCCCAAAATCTGGTGTGGATCACCCCGTTATCCCTGGGATGTGAAGGGATGTGAGGACACCCCTGGGGCACCTCCCACCCCGAGGAGAGGACAGGGAGCAGCTCATTCCCACCCATCCCATGGAAATCCCAGGGTTTCCAGGGAGCTGCTGCAGACACGAGGATTTATCCAAACACACCAGGAATTTTTAATTTCTCACTCAGGACAGAACTCAGGGAAGGAGCATCCAGGAAAACACCACGGGAGCTTCAGAGAGCAGCCTGGCCCTGCAGAGGGATCCCAATGTGGGATTTAAATCTGGGATTTAAACGTTTCCTCTCGTGCTATGAACAGACAGAAATGTGTCACCTCAGGCACTGAATTTCTCATAATTATCTCCGCTGCAGGATAAAGGTAATAAAGTCAGAGTGACACAGAGCTCAGGAATTATTTCCTTTATCAGCGTGGGAACCACACGGGCAGAGCACTGAGGGGAAAACCAGAGAGCTGAGATCAAAAATCACAATTTGCACCGAGCAACCCCCAAAAATGTGCAGTGAAATTTAGACTTTTCCAAGCACCTTCTCCTGCCCTCCCCTTCATCCCAGCCCGATGTTTCTTTGCTAGAGAATCGTTTGGGATCTGCACTGAGCATTTTCAAGCCGTGTCCAACCCCAAAGATGACTTTTCTACCAAACCCTTTTATCACCTTCCCAACTCAACCCTCACCAGCAAAATGCAAACAGAATTTATTCAGATTTAGGCAGGTGCAGCAAAAGTTTTGTTCTTTCACTTTTTGCTTTCCCGGAGAATCTGTCAGGGGACAACTGGGAGTAATCCCGTGTAAAAACACGGATGATCCTTGGAGGTCCCTTCCAGCTCGGGATATTCCGTGGTTCCCTGATTCCGACCCTGCCGTGATCATTCCAGCCCCTCCATCCTTCACTGCCCTGAGGTTCCTTTGCAGCAGGAGGGGGCTGAGATCCCGAGGGATTTGATGGATCCCTGAAATCCCTCATCCCGTCCCACGGCACAGAAACAACACGAAACGAGCTTTTCCTGGTGCCACAGAGCTCCTGGTGGGAATCTGGGGGTTGGGTGGGTTCAGTTTCCACTCTCACCACTCGAATTCTGAATTTCCCTTGTTGTCCTTAACCCCCCTGAGCTACAGCTGAATTTTTGGAACAAAACATCTCCCAAACGAGAAGAAAAATCTGAGATAACTCAGATAGCTCCAGCCCACTGCTCAGAGTTCTCTGACTTGACACAGTATTCACACCAGAGTGGTTTTATTTTAATTTTTTCTGATTAAATTATGCAAAAGGGGACCCACAGATTGGTTTGGATCCGCACTGAGCATCAATTCAATCGCTCCAGAACACGAGGTCACAAGAAGGAAGGGTGGAATCAGCACCCAGGTTGTTCCCTCCTTCCAAGCTCGTTATTTTTGGCTGAATTCCCTGCTTTTCTTGTGAGGAGAGGGCCAGGAGATGCCAGCACAGCAAAGCTTTTTCCTTTCCTCTCCCTTTTGGTCCTGGCTCTGCAGAGGAGGCCACAAGAGATTTCCATGGCAAAGGAGAGCAAGAATTCAGAATTATCCAGCAGAAAACAGCAGGAAAAAACTCAGGAAGGGCAAGAGCAGAGCCCAGTTTGGGCTGCAGCCCCCAGGAAGATCCCACTCAAAGCAGGACATGGGAGAAAAGTGAGGTTTTGTTGAGTTTTAAGCCGGGTTTAATTGTTTTCCCCACGGATTGGGTACATTTGGGCTCTCCTACACCTGGATGTGCTCTGGGAATGCCCTCCCAGGCTGGGAAATGAGGCTGCTGAGCTCTGACTGCACCTGGAGGTTGGATTTTTGGGGATAAAAACGAGAGGAATTTGTTTGTGTGCACATCTGGAGGCTCCACACACGCGGCACGAGGAGGGATTTCCCTGCTCAGAGCATTCTCAGGGGGGAAGGAGGGAAACTCCTCCAAGCACGCGCTCCTGGCGATTAAATCTCCATTAAATCTGAGCTCAAATAAATATTTAATTGATTTATGAACTGCATTGTAACTTCTCATCCATTTCTACGCTTTTATCACAGAGGCCGAGTCACCCTAATTTATTGCGGGAGCGTTTTCTGCCCCTGATTTGCTCTCAATTCCCGGTTTTTTTTATGGAAAACACCAGGAGAGCGGGGTGGCAGGAGCTGAGGGAAGGGTGCGCTGCTCGCAGCCACCCACACGCTCTCCGAATCCACACAAAGGCAGCTCTTTGTCTCCCTGCTGCCATTCATTCCCGGTGAGATATCGCTCCCAGGAATCGCAGCCCGCCCGGGCAGGGAGGAAAACAAAACAACAAAAAAAAGAGAGAGACAAAACCCATCAGAATTAGCGCCATTGTCACAGAAAGCTCCTTTTCCTAAAAAAAAAAAAAATTAAAAAAAAGAATAAAAATCAATGTATTTATGGCAAAGATCCGGCCTGAACAGGGTTAATTTTGGCTACAAACAGGGGAAAAAATCCTAAATAAAAGTCCTAAATAAAAATCCCAAATAAAAATCCTAAATAAAAATCATAAATAAAAATCCTAAATAAAAATCCTAAATAAAAATCCCAAATAAAAATCCTAAATAAAAATCCTATATAAAAATCCCAAATAAAAATCGCAAATAAAAATCCCAAATAAAAATCCTAAATAAAAATCCCAAATAAAAATCCCAAATAAAAATCCTAATTCCCCAGGAATGATGCAGAAGGGACACCCGCAGCTCGAGGTTCTTTTAACCTCCGGATCCTCAAATACTTTGCTTTTCTCTGCTTAATTCACCCCACGCGTGCCCCGCGGCCACGAAGGGGTTAATCCCGAGCCATTGTTTTAATTGGCTCTGTAATTAATTGGCCTCCCGCCACTTCCTCCGGGAGATGATTCCAGGATCTCCTGGAAAGCGGTGCCAGGGAGGATTTTCCTGCGAGCCCGTGCCAGAGGAAACGCTCCGGGAGCAGCGCAGGGTCCGAGCTGCAGCGCCATCAAATATCGCAATTATCGCCCTGCGCTGCAATTCCCGACCTGCGGCATCCCGGGATCACGAGGCATGGGAAAACTCCCTAAAACCTCCCTAAAAACCTCCCTAAAAACTCCCTAAAAACTACCTAAAAACCTCCCTAAAAACCTCCCTAAAAACCTCCCTAAAAACCTCCCTAAAAACCTCCCTAAAAACCTCCCTAAAAACCTCCCTAAAAACCTCCCTAAAACCTCCCTAAAAACTCCCTAAAAACTACCTAAAAAACTACCTTAAAACCTCCCTAAAACCTCCCTAAAAACTCCCTAAAAACTCCCTAAAAACCTCCCTAAAAACCTCCCTAAAACCTCCCTAAAAACGTCCCTAAAAACGTCCCTAAAACGTCCCTAAAACGTCCCTAAAAACGTCCCTAAAAACGTCCCTAAAAACGTCCCTAAAAACGTCCCTAAAAACGTCCCTAAAAACGTCCCTAAAAACGTCCCTAAAACCTCCCTAAAAACCTCCCTAAAAACTCTCTAAAAAAACCCCAGATTGGACAAAGAAAGGGAAAAGAAGAAATTTAAAAATCAGCGCCTCGTTGTCTGTGGTGTCACATCGCTCAGCAAAGACAAAATCCAGGTCCTGATGGCTTCTCTATTCACTTTTATGTTTTTTCCTGTATATTTTGAATTTCTTAAAGATGCCCGAGCGGCTGAGATAAATCTCCTGCCTATTTCTAAAAATTGACCGCTAAAATTTGCATCACTCCACGAGGAATCGGCCCAAATCCACGCCCGGCCAGGACGAAAAGATCTCATTCTGTGTTTTGCTTTTTGCTGGTGCTTTTTGGACAACAAAACCAGCGAAAACTCGATGTGAAAAAGGAATAAATAAATAGACAAATAGATAAATAAATAAATATAGATAGATAAAGAAATAGATAAATAAATAAATATAGATAGATAAAGAAATAGATAAATAGATAAATAAATAAAGATAGATAGATAAAGAAATAGATAAATAGATAGATAAATAGAAATAAATAAATATAGATACGTAGATAGATAAATATAAATATATTTATATAAATATATTTATATAAAAATAAATAGATAGATAAATAAATATAGATAGATAGATAGATAAATAGATAAAAATGTAAATAAATAAAATATCCTGTGGAGGCTGAAGTGAGACAGAAATGCCTCTGCTCGAGCAGGTGCTGTTCTCACTCACAGCTCCTGTGCTGAGAAAATTCCTCAGAAAAATCCAATTTTTTTTTGGCCTGAAATTCCCTTGACCTCTGGTTTAGCCCCTGGGTTCATGCTCTGAACAGCGAAAATGCCCCAAAGACACATTTATGCATTTTTAAAATATTCTTTTTGATATGATTTTGAGAGTTTTTGGATATTGTTATTGATATTTGGGATTATCACTTTTACAATTCTCTGGGAACAGGGCTGGGAACACAAACACAGGGAAATAATCCATACATTTTGTCCAGTTTGTCACCTGGCACCGAATATTCCCACTCTTATATTTGTGAGCTCAACCCAGGTGACACAAGTGACATCACACAGGTGACAGCTCAGCAGAGTGAGCAGAGATCCAAAATGTGCCGGTACCTACGGAAAAATGGGAATTCCTGTCCCTGTGCACATGGCTGGGGTATGTTTGTTATATTTATGATACTTATTTTATTTATTGGGTTTGTTGTGTTCGTTGTATTTATTGTATTTATGGCATTTATTGTATTTATTGTATTTATTGCACCCAATTTAGGGCCAGGTCACTCACAGGTTTAGGGCCAGGTCACTCACACAATTTAGGGCCAGGTCACTCACAGGGTTTAGGGCCAGGTCACTCACAGGGTTTAGGGCTGGGTCACTCACAGGGTTTAGGGCCAGGTCACTCACAGGGTTTAGGGCTGGGTCACTCACAGGGTTTAGGGCTGGGTCACTCACAGGGTTTAGGGCTGGGTCACTCACAGTCACTCACAGGTTTAGGGGGCCAGGTCACTCACAGGTTTAGGGCTGGGTCACTCACAGGTTTAGGGCTGGTCACTCACAGGTTAGGGAACAGGTCACCACATTTAGGCTGGGTCACTCACACAATTAGGGCCAGGTCACTCACAGGTTTAGGCCAGGTTCACTCACAGGGTTTAGGGCTGGTCACTCACAGGGTTTAGGGCTGGGTCACTCACAGGGTTTAGGGCTGGGTCACTCACAGGGTTTAGGGCCAGGTCACTCACAGGGTTTAGGGCTGGGTCACTCACAGGGTTTAGGGATGGGTCACTCACAGGGTTTAGGGCCAGGTCACTCCCAGGGTTTAGGGCTGGTCACTCACAGGTTTAGGGCCAGGTCACTCACACAATTTAGGGCCGGGTCACTCACAGGTTTAGGGCTGGGTCACTCACAGGGTTTAGGGCCGGCATCTACTCACAGTTAGGCCAGGTCACTCACAGGTTTCACGCCAGGTCACTTCCGGGTTAGGCCAGGTCACTCACAGGGTTAGGGCCTGGGTCACTCAACAGGTTTAGGGCTGGTCACTTCACAGTTAGGACAAGGTTCACTCACGGTTTGGCCAGGTCACTCACCAGGTTCTAGGCTGTCACTCAAGGTTTAAGGGACAGTCACTCACGGGTTCTAGGGCCAGTCACTCACAGGTTAGGCCAGTCACTCACAGGTTTAGGCCAGTCACTCACAGGTTTTAGCTGGTCACCACAGGTTTAGGGTGGTCCACTCACAGGTTTAGGGCCATGGTCACTCACAGGGTTTAGGGCTGGGTCACTCACAGGATTTAAGGTCCAGGTCACTCCCAGGTTTAGGGCTGGTCACTCCCAGGTTTAGGGCCAGGTCACTCCCAGGTTTAGGGCCGGGTCACTCACAGGTTTAGGGCTGGTCACTCACAGGTTTAGGGCCGGGTCACTCACAGGTTTAGGGCTGGTCACTCACAGGTTTAGGGCCAGGTCACTCCCAGGTTTAGGGCCAGGTCACTCACAGGGTTTAGGGCCAGGTCACTCACAGGATTTAGGGCCAGGTCACTCCCAGGTTTAGGGCTGGGTCACTCACAGGGTTTAGGGCCAGGTCACTCCCAGGTTTAGGGCCAGGTCACTCACAGGGTTTAGGGCCAGGTCACTCACAGAATCCCCAAGCCAGAGGCTGAGGCGAGGCCTGATTGCACATGGCCCTAATTAGGCCGGGTTTATGTCTTGCTGCCTCACTCAAGGCTGCCCCTCTCTGCTGGCCCTTTGGAGACATCCTCGCCCACCATCAGGATGGTTTAATTATCATTAATTATGAATGAAGCCGGTGCTGAGCGGTGCATTTCCCTGTGTCCTCCAGCTGTTTGCTGTGCCTGTGGCTGAGCCTGCCCCGAGCTCTGCTCCTCACAGCCCCCAGAGGTGCTGGGGATGCGCCAAATCCTCGGATTGAGCAGCTGGAACCTCTGGATTCGCTCTCGGGGGGATCTGGGTGAGCTCAGAGGGCTCCAGGCAGCCACTGACAGAACGAGAGGCCACAGCCTTAAACTGCGCCTGGGGAAGTTTAGGTTCGACTTTAGCAAAAAATTCTTCACTGAAAGAGTGACTGGGCACTGGAAGGGCTGCCCGGGGTGGGTGGAGTCATCCTGGAGGGTTTAACAAAGCCTGGACGTGGCACTCAGTGCCAGGGTTTAGTGAGCTGGGTCATAGGCTGGACTTGATCTCGAAGGTCTTTTCCAGCCTGGTTCATGCTGTGATTCTGTGCAAACAGCACAAACTGGGATAAACCCGAGCGGGTTTGTGTCAGAGCAGAGCAAAGGGGAATTCCCCCTGTCGGGATCATCCAGCGACAGCCGTGCCTGTGCCTGTCCCTGTGTCTGTCCCTGTGCCTGTCCCTGTGCCTGTCCCTGTGCCTGTCCCTGTGTCTGTCCCTGTGCCTGTCCCTGTGCCTGTCCCTGTGTCTGTCACCTCCCGTGTCCCTCTGCAGCATCCCCAGCGTTCCTGACACCTCTCCTCAGCCCCCATGCCCCACTACAGGCAAGAAACTAAAAGTACAACACACAGGATTAACTTAATTAAAGCCAAACTGCCCAAAAACGGCTGTGCCCAAACCCAAACCGAGCCTGTTGTGGATAAATTCAATTTACAAATGTAGAAACAGTGACATCAGCACATAAACACACCCACGGGGGGTTTATCTCACCAGACCTTACAAAACACATCAAGTTTCATCAAATTCATCAAGACCCCTCCGTCTCCAGCCCCTGGGAGTGATTGCAGCTGCCAGACACACAAATGGGATTTCCAGCCCTGATTTATCCGTGGAAGCCTTGGGGTCCTTTCCCAGGGATTGCTCTGCAGTTTTTCAGCGCCTGCTGCTCCCCAGAGAGGGGGAGATTCCCCTTCCCACGTGCAGGGGAAGTTTAAACCTGGCTTAAAGAGTAAGGAAAGTGGGGAAGTTTAAACCTGGCTTAAAGAGTAAGGAAAGTGGGGAAGTTTAAACCTGGCTTAAAGAGTAAGGAAAGTGGGGAAGTTTAAACCTGGCTTAAAGAGTAAGGAAAGTGGGGAAGTTTAAACCTGGCTTAAAGAGCAGGGAAAGAGGAGAAGTTTAAACCTGGCTTAAAGAGTGAGGAAAGTGGGGAAGTTTAAACCTGGCTTGAAGAGCAAGGAAAGTGGGGGTGTTTAAACCTGGTGTAAAAGAAGTTTAAACCTGGCTTAAAAAGCAGGGAAAGTGGGGGTATTTAAACCTGGCTTAGAGAGCAGGAAAAACGGGGAAGTTTAAGCCTGGCTTAGAGAGCAGGTCCCTGCCAGCGATGGGAATGGCTGGGATGAAGTTTTTCTCTGGGTGCAATCACAGCACCCCTGATTCCTGGGAGGAGCTGGGGGAAACTCCGAAGGTAAATCAGCCAGAACATCCCAAAAATAACCAGGAAGAGCCTGGGAAAGGCTTTGTGCTGGGAGGAGGGGCTGGATTAGGAAAAGCAGGGCTGGGGAGAGAGTCTGGAACTGTGAGCAGAGAGGTGGGAGGGGAGCAGAGGAACCCCCAGGACATGGAAAAGAGGGGCCAAGGAAATCAATCCCGGCTTTTCCAGCTCCGGCTGCGGCTCCAGGGGATGGGAGAGCCCAGCTGGGAATGAGCCAGACCTGGGCAGCCTTGGGAACTCCTTGGGGACACCAGACCCCCCTTGGGGACAACAAACCTCACCTGGGGCTTGCTGTGGATGGCAGATTTGGGGTGTGGAAGGCAGATTTTGGGGTGTGGATGGGAGGTTTTGGGTGTGGATGGCAGATTTTGGGGTGTGGATGGCAGATTTGGGGTGTGGATGGCAGATTTGGGGTGTGGATGGCAGATTTTGGGGTGTGGATGGCAGATTTTGGGCTCGGGTTTGTGGTTTGGGGCAGGAATGCTGACCCGCTCAGTCCATGGGGTGGGGCTGCACTTCAGAGCCCCTTTATCAGAGTTCCTGCCGTTTTCCCAGATTATTCCCTAAGCAGCACCTCCAGAACCAACACACTCAGGAGCAGGGCCCAGCCCCAAAAAACAGAGAGAAACACCCCTTTTCTGCCCCAAAACCAGAAACATCCCTTTCCTGCCCCAAAAACAGAGGGAAACATCCCTTTTCCTGCCCCAAAAATAGATACACCCCTTTCCTATCCCAAAATCAGGGAGAAACCTCTTTCCCAGCCTCAAAGCCAGAGGAGAACCCCTTTCCCTGCCCCAAATCCAGAGAGAAACACCCCTTTTCTGCCCCAAAAACAGAAACATCCCTTTCCTGCCCCAAAAACAGAGGGAAACACCCCTTTTCCTGCCCCAAAAATAGAAAAACCCCTTTCCTGCCCCAAATCCAGAGAGAAACACACCTTTCCTGCCCCAAAACCAGAATCCTCCCCTTTCCCTGATCCCAGTCCCTCCCTCCCACCCAGACCTGTCCCACAGACTCTGTCCCACCACAGCCACCACTGCTGCCACCAGGGATGGGCAGCCAGGAGAGGGAAAGGGGGGGAAAAGGCAGGAATGGGGAATATTTTAGTGAGCAGCAATCCAGTTTGTTGCTCTGGGGAATGACATCCGTATAAATCCCAAATAAAGGGAATTTTCAGCCTGGGACACTTTATGCTCTGGGCCCAACCTTTGTCCTGGTGCAAAGGGAGCTCCAGAAGGGCTCAAGCTCCTTTTTAAAGTCATGGGCCATTTAGATGATTGGTTAAAAATATTGCTCAGCACAAGACGCTGCTCATTTGATTCTCCCTGAGAGTCACAAGAAGGAAAAATGGCAGATTAGGAAATTGCAATGCAGGCCTGAAACCTGATCAGGGATTTTATGGAATTTCCCAAAGCACGGGTTTGATCTCGTTCATCAACAGCAGCAGCTGATCTGCTCTAGAAACAAACGTCAGGGCAGGGGTTTTAAAGAACATTTCCTGATGAAAAATGGGACCAAGCCCTGCTGAGGCTCCTCAGATCCTGGGCACAGTTTATGGCAAAAAGGACATGGAGGGGCTGGAGCGAGTCCAGGGATGGGAACAGAGCCCCAGGAGAGGCTGAGGGAGCTGGAAAGGGGCTGAGCCTGGAGCAAAGGAGGCTCAGGGGGGACCTTGTGGCTCTGCACAGTCCCTGACAGGAGGGGGCTCAGGGGGGGTCGGGCTCTGCTCGCAGGGAACAGGGACAGGAGGAGAGGGAACGGCCTCAGGCTGGGCCAGGGGAGGCTCAGGGTGGACATCAGCAGGAATTTCCCCATGGAAAGGGTGCTCAGGCCTTGGCAGGGGCTGCCCAGGGCAGAGGGAATGGCCTCAAGTTGCAGCGGGAGAAGTTTAAGTTGGATTTGAAGAAAAGTTTCTTCATGGAAAGGGCTGTCCAACCTTGGGTGGTGGAATCCCCATCCCTGAAGTGTTCAACAAACCCATGGAATTTCTTCCCTCAAAGGATTGTCCAGCCCTGGCACAGCTGCCCAGGGGAGGTTTGGAGTCCCCATCCCTGGAAATGTTCCAAAAACCTGTGGATGTGGCACCTGGGGACATGGATCAGGGGTGACCATGGTGGTGCTGGGCTGATGGTTGGACTTAAAGGTCCTAAAGGTCTTTTCCAACCTTAATGATTCCCCAGTTGCAAGAATCTTTTGTCTGAGGAGCTGACACACCCAGGAACACCCTCATTCTCCCACCTCGCAGCTCGTGGCTTGTGTCTAAAATTTGGGAGGAACAGAACCTGAACTGAGGGGTTCCCAAAATCAGAAATTATTAGAAAAGGCTCCGTGTGTGTCCCTGAGAGCAGAGAAATCAGGATCAGCAGGAGAATGCAATGAGAGGATGCAGCTGGGCCTGGGAGAAGCTCCTTTAAGGATTTGGGTGTTCAGGTTGGATTTCTGAGTCCAAATCTGAGCACTCCTACAGCCCTTTAATGTTCATTAACCATGAGCTGCTCCTGTTTTAAAGGAACAGAATCCACGGACACCTCAGGCCTGGCTCTCCAAGGAAATCAGGGAATCCCAGACTGGTTTGGGATGAAAGGGACCTTAAATCCCACCCAGTTCCACCCCCAGGGACACCTGCCACTGTCCCAGGCTGCTCCCAGCCCCAATGTCCAGCCTGGCCTTGGCCACTGCCAGGGATCCAGGGGCAGCCACAGCAAATCTGGCAATTCCATCCCAGCCCCTCCCCAGCCTCCCAGGGAGGAATTTCAGCTCCCCTAGATCAGAGCTTTGACAAATTTGGATCAGTTGCTGTTTTAAATTTGCTTTTTCAACCTCTCAGGCTTTGTCTTTGTTCTGTGCTGCAGCAAAACCTCAATAGGAAACTCAGGTTAGTTTCTCTTCACCACTTGTTGCTTAATTTATCCTACAAAAACACTTTTCTCGTCCCCTCTTGTTTGTGAGAACCCATTTCATCTTTCTTCAGAGGTAAATCTGAGCCTTTTTTAAGCTAGAGCCTAAAATCTGCCACGAGGAGACACTTCAAGGTGGTGCTCAGGACAATGAGCTCAGGCAGAGCAGAGCCACAATTCTCAAATGCTCTGAAAATATCAATTGTTAATTCCCACCCTGCTTTTTCCTCAACCTGATGCTGAGTTGTCCAAGTTCCCCCTGCCCTGGTTTAAATCCTCCTGAGACATCCCAAACCCAAACCATCCCAAACTGAAATCAAACCCTGTCCAAAGAGAATTTCAACTTCCCCTCCACCATCCAATGGAGCACCTTTAAAAATCAGCTCTAAACCTCTCCAGGTGGGACTTTCCCCATCAGAGAATTTATGGAAGCTGATCCAAACCCCAGCCTGGCTCCCTGATCCTGAAACCTCAATTGATTCCCTTCAGAAATTAAAAGTGGCAGAAATCCAGCAGGATCCCTGCAAAGGTTTAAATCCTCCTGAGCCATCCCAAACCCTCCCCACCCATGGCACAAACACGCTGAAATCAAGGAGAATTTCAAACCAAAGAGAATTTCAACTTCTCCCCCACCACCCAAAGATCCACCTTTAAAAATCAGCTCTAAACCTCTCCAGGTGAGACTTTCCTCCTCACAGATTTTTCTGGAAGCTGATCCAAAGCCCAGCTTGTCTCCCTGACTCTGCAACCTTGATGGATTCCCTTCAGAAATTAAAAGTGGCAGAAATCCAGTGGGATCCCTGTAAAGGTTTAAATCCTCCTGAGCCATCCCAAACCCACTGAAATCAAACCCTGTCCAAAGAGAATTTCAACTTCCCCTCCACCATCCAATGGAGCACCTTTAAAAATCAGCTGTAAATCTCTCCAGGTGGGACTTTCCCCATCAGAGAATTTATGGAAGCTGATCCAAACCCCAGCCTGGCTCCCTGATCCTGAAACCTCAATTGATTCCCTTCAGAAATAAAAAGTGGCAGAAACCCAGCAGGGTCCCAGTTCTGGTTTGAATCCTCCTGAGCCATCCCAAACCCTCCCCACCCATGGCACAAACACGCTGAAATCAAGGAGAATTTCAAACCAAAGAGAATTTCAACTTCTCCTGCATCATCCAATGATCCACCTTTAAAAATCAGCTCTAAACCTCTCCAGGTGAGACTTTCCTCCTCACAGATTTTTCTGGAAGCTGATCCAAGTCCCAGCCTGGCTCCCTGATCCTGAAACCTCAATTGATTCCCTTCAGAAATTAAAAGTAGCAGAAATCCAGCAGGATCCCTGCAAAGGTTTAAATCCTCCTGAGCCATCCCAAACCCACTGAAATCAAACCCTGCCCAAAGAGAATTTCAGCTTCTCCTGCACCATCCAATGGAGCACCTTTAAAAATCAGCTCTAAATCTCTCCAGGTGGGACTTTCCCCATCAGAGAATTTATGGAAGCTGATCCAAATCCCTGACTCTGAAACCTCCACTGATTCCCTTCAAAAATTAAAAGTGGCAGTAACCCAGCAGGGTCCCTGTGCTGGGAGATTTGACAACTCCCAAAAACCTACCCATGATGGTGAATTGCCAAATATTCTGGTCTGTTTACAGAAAAGTGATAATGTAAAACTAGAGAAATGGTAGAGAAAAAAGAAACAACTGAGGCATCATTAGAAAATGAATGAGAAGTAAAATCAAACAGTGACTGTCCTACAGAGCCAGGAGACAATTCAGCTGCGTCCTGTGCAGTGCCCAAAACCATCCAGGCTTTTTGGGTGCAGCTCTGGAATTCTCTCCCATCTCCTCTCAGCTCCTGCAGGGCCCTGTCCCAGATTTTGGGGGAGAATTCCACAGGTTTGGGTTGGTGTGGACAGTCCAGCATCTACTCCCAGTGCCCTGAGGAGCCTTGGCTGCTTCTTGCTCCATCCCTGGTTAATTATTGCTTCATCCCTCGCTAATTATTGCTCTGTCCCTCGCTAATTATTGCTCTGTCCCTCACTAATTATTGCCCTGTCCCTGATTAATTTCTCTCCAAGCTGGGTTTTTGCTCAAACCCTTCCTCTCCTGACGGGTGGCTGAGCAGAGGTGCCTCCCCTTTCCTCTCGACCTCGAGGAGCCTCGGAAAGCTGAATAAAAGCAAGCCCTGGTGAAATTCAGAGGGGTTTTCCCCGCAGATCTCGTGATTCTGAGCACATTTATTCCAACCTGAGGTCTTTCATGGCAGCTCCTGGCTCAGGTGATCCATGAAACAGCACAAGAACAAACAAAACGAGGGTTGGGGGTTTTTTACAGCTGTGAAATCGAGGTTTTTATGGTGAGTTGTTTCCTTATAATCCTCCAAAAGAGGGATTTCGTGGTTTTATCTCAATGCCAGATTTACAGTGAATAATTTTATTTAGCGGTAAAAGGTGAACGTGGGTTGATGGTTGGACTTGGGGATCTTAAAAGTCTTTTCCCAGCTTGGTATTTCTGATTCTGTTACCCTCAAAAAGTGTCTCCAGCACCTCAGAGATTCAGATTAAATATCAGAATTGGGTTTTTTTCCCCTGCAGGAGTGCTCAGGCATTGGAAGAAATCACCCAGGGAGGTGCTGGAGTCACCATCCCTGGAAGTGCTCAAGAAAGATCGGGATGTGACCCTTGGGGAGAGGGTTTAGGGGGATTTTAGGTGATTTTAGGTTGATTTTAGGGCAATTTTAGGGTGATTTTAGGCTGATTTTAGGGTGATTTTAGAGCTATTTTAGGGTGATTTTAGGGTGATTTTAGGGTGATTTTAGGGTAATTTTGGGGTGATTTTAGGGTGATTTTAGGGTGATTCTAGGGTAATTTTGGGGTGATTTTAGTCTGATTTTAGAGTAATTTTGAGGTGATTTTAGGTTGATTTTAGGGTGATTTTAGGTTGATTTTGGGGTGATTTTAGGGTGATTTTAGGTTGATTTTGGGGTGATTTTAGGGTGATTGAGCTGGTGCTGGTTGGACATCAGGAACCCTCCCCACCCATGGCCTGGTGAGATCAGGATTATCTCTGCACACACAGGAGTTCATTTGATGGGAATGATCATTTAATCCTAAAAAATCTTTTCTCTAAGGTGGGAAAAGCCCTCCAAGATCCCCAAATCAATCCCCAAATCAACCCCACACCACGAAATAGAGGAATTGTCCCTCTTTATCCATCTGGCATTGGGGTAGAACCACAGAATCCCCGGTTTGGAGTTGGACTCGAGGATCTTGGAGGTCTTGGATGGTTCTGGGATTCCCAGATCTGTGGGAGAGACATCCCTGCTGCTTTCCCTGAGCAATTCCTGGAAGAAATCATCAGCAATTCCTGGAGGGAATGACGAGGAAAAGCTGATTCAGAGAACAGCTGGGTGATTTCATCCAGAGCATCCCAAACCTGCTCCCAGCTCCCACCACCACCCTGGAGATGTGGGAAAACAGAATTCCAAGGATTCCAAGCCTTCTGCACACACAGGAGAGGCATCGATGTTCAAGCTGAGATATTTTTGGTGCCTCAAGTTTTGGCACCTCAGTGCTGGAGCAGCGGTGCCAGAATCACACGATTTTCACAGTCCACAGACATTTTCTGCAAATGAGGTCATTTCCATGGCAGGGAGGCACGGGGGATGTTTGTTCCCAGAAGATATCCCAAGCAAAGCCAGGGAAAAGGGGAGAGATCATTCCAGCCCTGACTTTGGAGGGGGTGAGGGGAATCTTTCCCAATCCCTGCTGCGAAGGAGGATCCTTGGACTGACTTTTGGACATGGAAAAGTCACCCTGAGCAATCCTGCCCCACCTCAGGCTCAGGGGAGAGATCTGCACAGCAAAGGAAAATCCTAAAGCACCATCATTATATCAATAAATCACCATTTCCCTGGATTTCGCAAAAATCCACCCAAAATGTTCCAGGAAAATGCAAAGTGCTGTTGAACAGAGCTGAGCTGTTGGCAGCAGCACCCACAGGAACCTCCACAGCACAGAATCATGGAATCAGGGTTGGGAAGGACCTCCAAGATCATCAAACCCAACCTTCCATCCCAACTGTCTCAGGGGCAGAGGGTCCTGTGATACCTTGGGATTTCAGCTTTTACATTTCTCAGCTCCTGCACTGCATTAGTGCACAGCTCCAAACTCCAGATAAAGTGCAGTCACTGCCTGCACATCTCGGTCAGACAGAACAATCCCTCTGGGCCTGAGATCCAAGGACACCCCACAGCCTCAGGCCCCAAAAAGTACAAACAAAAGTGAATTTGGGGAGCAAACTGGGGGAATGTGACTTCATTACCTGCAGCTGTAATTGGAGAATTAACCCCTGATATGCCAATGGACCAAACTCATTTCTGTCTGAAAAACTCGTGCCCATTGTCCATGTTGGGTGCAGCCTCTGGGAGGCTCTGACTGCCCAAGGTGCATCTGTTGAAGGCCTTTCATAAATACCCACTTTATTCTCTTAACCCTGTCCAGCCTCTGCTCTGGGAGCCACTCCAGGCATCACCTGCAGGTCCACGGGAGCTCAAACCAAGCCCCAGCTCCTCTCTCCCGGGATCTGCTGGGGTGAATTTGCTCTTCCAAGGGACAGAACCATCCCAGGAATTTCAGCTCCTTCCCTGCCTTGGCCTCCAGCCCTGCTGGGAGCTCCTTCTGTAGGTGCTACTGCCCCAAAGGGGCCTTGGGGACACGGGGACCTCCCAGGGCAGCGCCTCAGGAATTCCAGCCCAGGAGCTTCCTCCTCGTGGCTCCAGCTTTGAAAAATTCCCCTGTTCATTTTCCCTAAACAGCAGGAAAGCAGCAGCCAAAATAATGTTACAGCAGTGGCAGCTCACAGATACATTTTAGGAATAACGATGATTTCCTGAACTTGACAGAACACTTTGGGCACAGCAGTGGAGAAACAGAAAGGCACAATATGAATTCCTAGAGCACAGCTCTGGTCCCATACACGTTTTATTTATTTTTATTTTTATTTTTATTTTTATTTTTATTTTTATTTTTATTTTTATTTTTATTTTTGTTTTTGTTTTTGTTTTTATTTTTTTTGTTTTTATTTTTATTTTTATTTTTATTTTATTTTTTATTTTTATTTTTATTTTTATTTTTATTTTTATTTTTATTTCTTCTTTTTTCTAATTTTAATTGTAATTTTAATTGTAATTTTAATTGTAATTTTAATTTTAATTTTTACTTTAATTTTCCTTTTCCTTTTTATTTTATTTTTTATTTTAGTTAATGTTAATGTTAATGTTAATGTTAATGTTAATGTTAATGTTAATGTTAATGTTAATGTTAATGTTAATTTTAATTTAATTTTGATTTTGATTTTTGATTTTTGATTTTTATTTTCATTTTTATTTTTATTTTTTACTTTTATTTTTAATTTTTTTTCTTCCCCTGAGGAAGAAAATGCCCTGGACTGTTATTTCTGGCTGTGGGAACACCCCACTCACTCTGATTTCTCCATGCCAGCCCAAGCAGGGACCTGCTCAGCATTCCCAGGATAATCTCCCCACTCATCCCCAGATCCACACTCCGAGCTGGCTGACAGGGAAGGGCTGAGGAGAAAACTCAGCCACAAAAAAGGGACATTCTGGGTGAAAATGTCTTTATTTCCCTACTTTTCCTTACTTTGCACTGAGACTCAGGGCAGACCTTGCTGTGTCTCCCCTGGAAGCCCCAAGACTCCACCAGGCTGGAATTTTGGGGGTTTCCCAACAAATCCCCCTCACTCCATGGTGATAAAGTCACATAAAAAACCCAAATCCCAGGATTCTGACCTCACCCAGCCTGGGGGAAACTCCTGATCTGTGGGGGATGGAGCCACCAACAGGAATTCCTGAAATTATCCCAAACCTAATTAATGTCCCTCTGCTGTCACCCTGCAGGACCTTTATGTCACCCCTCTCTAGGAAAAGCCAGTTTTTATTCCAGAGCCTGTAATTCCAGAGTTATTCCCACTCTGGCTGCCCAGAGTGGGGACAGTGCCTCTGTCCCCCCTCCCTGTGACCCCCCCAGCCCCAGCATGGAGCTGACAAGCACAGCAAGGTCCCTCTGCTGTCACCCTGCAGGAGCTTTATGTCACCCCTTCCTAGGAAAAGCAAGTTGTTATTCCAGAGCCTGTTATGCCAGAGTTTGTAATTCCAGAGTTTGCAATTAAAGAGCCTGCAATTCCAGAGTTTGTAATTAATTCTGGAGTTTGTAATTCCAGAGTTTGTAATTCCAGAGTTTGTCATTCCAGAGTTTGTAATTAATTCTGGAGTTTGTCATTCCAGAGTTTGTCATTCCAGAGTTTGTAATTAATTCCGGAGTTTGTCATTCCAGAGTTTGTAATTAATTCTGGAGTTTGTCATTCCAGAGTTTGTCATTCCAGAGTTTGTAATTAATTCTGGAGTTTGTCATTCCAGAGTTTGTCATTCCAGAGTTTGTAATTAATTCTGGAGTTTGTCATTCCAGAGTTTGTAACTATTTCTGGAGTTTGTAATTCCAGAATTTGTAATTCCGGAGTTTCTCATTCCAGAGTTTGTTATTAATTCTGGAGTTTGTAATTCCAGAGTTTGTCATTCCAGAGTTTGTAATTAATTCTGGAGTTTCTCATTCCAGAATTTGTAATTAATTCTGGAGTTTGTCATTCCAGAGATTTTAATTCCAGAGTTTGTAATGAATTCTAGAGTTTGCAATTCCAGAGTTTGTAATTCCAGAGTTTGTCATTAATTCTGGAGTCTGTCATTCCAGAGTCTGTCATTCTGGAGTTTTCCATTCCAGAGTTTGTCATTCCAGAGTTTTTCCCACTCTGGCTGCCCAGGACTCCTCTGTCCCCCTCCCCTGAGCCCCGGCCCCAGCAGGGAGCTGATAACCACAGCAAAGGGCTGAGCTGCCATAAAACCCAACCCAAACCCCGAAAACAAAGGGGCAGAAAGGTTCTGGGAGCGATCCATCACCAGCCCTGGGCAGCATCCACGAACACCGGGGATGAAAACATCGGGATCAATCACAGGGATAAATCACCGGGCCTGGACAGCGGGAATATTATCTGCAGGAACACCTCCGGGTCTGCTCAGCCAGAGCCATTCCCTGCCTGCCAGGGATGAATTCTCCTGGAAACGCCTCCCTGTTTCACGGGATAATCTTGTGACAGCACTTGGCACCTGCTTTGGGGCAGTTTCACAGGTGGTTGTTAGGGGAAAACCCAAATTTCTGCTCTTTTTGCACCCCACAAAGCTCCAGCTCTTCCCAGCTGCAGAATCCACAGGCACAAGGACACTGGGACAGGGAAGGGATCCCAAAATCCGGTGCCACCCCTGAGAAGGGGACAGGACACAGCCCTTGATTGCCGTGCCCCTCTTGGGAGGGGTGGTGGAGCAGCAACCCCTAAAAATGCCCTTTTCAGCTCTCATTTGCAGCCAGCCTGGCCCTTCCTAAGTGATTTTAAAGACGATTTTATAGAAGATTTCATGGAATATTTTACAGAATGTTTTATGGATTATTTTATGGAATATTTTGCAGAATATTTTCCAGGATATATTTTACAGAATATTTTACGGAACATTGGAAAGGGCCCACGTGGATCACCAGCTCTCAAGTGAATCTCTGGCTCTCTCAACCAGAGATTAAACCCCAAATTCTGGCATTCCCAGCACCGTGCTCTGCCCAGCTCAGCTCATCCCAGGCCTGCAGCAGGAAAATCCCAGCCTGGTGCATCCCACGGAGGGGATGGAGCCCAGGTGCCACCTCACCTGGAGCTGTCCCCTGCCCTGCAGGAGCCACCCAGCCGTGGTGACCCTGCAGGGCACAGACACAGCACAGCAGGACCCTCACCTGGCAGCTTCTCACTTCCCCTAAAAAACCCAAACCCACAAAAAACGCGCCCAAAACCACCCGAGAGCGGCTGGGCCACAGCTGCCACCTCCGTGACAGAGAATTCCATAGGAGATGGAAATTCTGCCATTCAGCTTCAGCTTCTCCCAGTGCAAATTCACCTCTTTTTGCTCTCGGGCCCTACAGGAGGCAAATTTCACCAACTCCTAAAGGGCCTACTCGACATTTTTGTGCAGAAAATCCCTTCCCCGCCCTGCCAAAGCCAAACAAAGGCTGTCCTTGCCACCTGCCTTTCCCATGGGGGGCAAAGAGGTCAGGGCACGATTTCAACACCCCCCAGCTCCTGTTTCAGGAAAGGCTCGGAGCTCGAGGAGTTTCTGACGCGGTGACGCGAGAGGGGAGAGCAGAGGAAGCCGGGCCCTGCTATAATTAGAAGATTTTACGCCCCCGAGGGCGGCTGCTCGGCCCACGCCTCTCATCACGAGTGGGTGCTCTGCTAAATTTGCCTCCTGCCAGAAGGGCTTGACTTGAACCTGACACAGAAAACCCCAGCAGGATGTGGTGAGCGAGAGGGGAAGTTCACGAGGTGCGGGCGCCAACTGACATCACTCGGAGGCACAGCTGAAACTCAGATGATTTCTGGGGTTTTTTTTACTGTGCAAGATACTTGTTTGAGTTAAAAAAAAAAAAAAAAAAAAGAGAGAAAAAGGAAGAAAAGAGCGGCGCCCTTCAGAGAAAAAAAGCACAATGGGAGCTCTGAAATAGCTCTGATGTTCATTGAATTCCTTCCTCACAGCCCAGTGCTGGTGGAGGAAAATCCCACTGTGCCCACCCTGCTCGGAGCTGAGGGAATGGCCCAGCTCAGCTGAGCCAGCCTGGTCACCCCAGAGTCCCCTCCCTGCACCCACGGCCGGGCTGGGGAGCACCAGGAAGGGCTTTGCTGGTTCCAGGAAGGGACACTGGGGGAGGCGCCTGTGCTGATGTCCCCAAGAGCTCTGGGGACAGCAGGAGCTGCTTGGGTGGGGTTTGTTTGATCTCTCATGGAATGTCCTGAGCTGAAGGGACCCCAGGGATCATGGATTCCATCTCTTGGACCCCAACAACCCCAGCCTGGGCATCCCTGGCAGCGCTGTCCAAACGCTCCTGGAGCTCTGGCAGCCTCGGGGCCGTGCCCATTCCCTGGGGAGCCTGGGCAGTGCCCAGCACCCTCTGGGGGAAGAACCTTGCCCTGATCTGCAGCCTGAGCCTGCCCTGGCCCAGCTCCAGCCGTTCCCTGGCTCCTGTCCCTGTCCCAGGGCAGAGATTGGAGCTGCCCCTCGGGAGGAGCTGCAGATCCCTGAGCTCTGCCCTCAGTGTCCTCTGCTCCCTCTGGACACTCCAAGATCCCTCAGCTGCCCCTCCTGTGGCCTGTCCTGACCCTTCACCACCTCCGTGCCCCTCCTTAGGGCTCTCTCCACCATCTTTAGATCCTTCTCACATTGAGGCACCCAAACCTGCCCCAGCACTGGAGGTGAGGCCACCCCAGCCCAGAGCAGAGCGGCTCAATCCCCTCCTCTCATTCTCTCTTCCCTGTTTTTCTCTTCTTTCTCCTTCTCTCAGTCACCCTCTGGCCTCCAGCTGATTTCCACATGGAGCTGGAGGCTCCCAGGGCCGATTCCTGAATCCCTGAAGGGATCCACAGCCACCAGGCTGATTCCTTTGCTGATTTTATCTCTCAATCTGAACTCAGAGCAGTGCTGAGGAGCTGAACCTGAGGAACAACTTCCAGAGAGCTTCCAGTGGAGGAAAAGCAGCTCCTAAGTGACCCCACAGCCATTTGGGTGGTGTAGGAAATACCTGGCAGTGACAGAGAGGGAGGAAAGTCCTGGGAGCGGGGAGAGCATCAGAAAATTCCCAAATTTCAGCACTTTCACACGGAGCAGAGGCTCCCAAGGGAAGAGCACCACACTCCATCCCTGAGGGGCTGGAGCAGGGATTGACAGCAGGGTGGGTACAGAGGCTTGGCAGAGAAAGCACTGATTAAAAATGCAATTAAAAGAGTGTTAATTGACATTCTTAATGTCTGAAATCAACCTCAGCACTCTGCCGGGACAAGGGTGGATCCAGCAGGGCACTGAAGCTGCTGCTCTGCGCCTCCCAAGTACCAATGATCCAGGCAGGACCCCCAAATTCCCTTTAGAGCGCCCCAAAAAGCAGCTGAAGGGACCCCCTGAGTGCAGCCATCACTGAGCAGAGACCATAAAACAATAACCTTGGCTTAACTTTCAATGTTTGTAATTCCATCGTTCATCTCAGCCCAGCTTTCTGTGCCTGCGTGGCCACCGAAAGAACAATTCCACTCGGAAAAACCTGTGGCCAACCCTCAGCCAGCAAGAGAAAACTGTGCAGACACACGAGATGAAGGAGCCCTGGAAGTCCCAGTGCCTTGGCTTTGCTCACAATTTGATGAAAATCAACAAGATCAGCAGAACTCGTTCATTTTCTGCTCTTGTTTCCATTTGATCTCGGCCTTCCCGGACCTCTGGGGATTCCAGGAAGGGATCACAGGTCCCAGTCCCTCCAACCTCATTCCTGCAAGGCCAGGGAGACAATCCTGGACAGGAAAAGCATCGCTGCTGCTCTGTTCCTTTGTCCTCAGTTCCATCCCCAAAACCATCACGCTGGAACCCGGAGCTGCCACCTCAGAGCTGATTCTCAAATTCCCTCCAGACCCTTCATCCCAGAGGGAATTCTGCCTCATTGTCCCCCTGTGTCCCTCCAAAGGCAAGGCCTTCCCCACATCCCTGCCCTGTAAAGTGTCCCCAGCTGCTCCCCAGCTTCTGTCCTTGACAAAATTCCATCCTGACACCCAATCCCGGCACTTCCAGCACCTCCCCTTCCACCTCCTCCCTCTCCAGGGCATCAAACTCATCTCTTCTTTCAAGGCCACCCCCAGCCCGAGCTGGCACTGCTGGATTGCTCATCCAAGGTCAAATCCCTGTTTTCAGACACGGGAGTGAGGAAATCTCCGCTGGTAGCAGCAGTGCCACCAAAAATCCATGGATTTGTATCTCCTCCTGCTTGGAATCTGAAAATTTTCAAAGGTGGAGCTCAGGATGGGCCATGACTTAAAAAGAGATGGAAAAGGGACAGCACAGATGTGGTGCCCTGTCAGTTATTTATAAATAAAATCTATTTTTCAATACATTTTGGTCCTGGGCAGGTTCAAAAACTCAACTTTACGTCAAGATTAAGATTTTAGGGAATTCTCAATACCCACTGGAGGGATTTGGAGATTATGGAGAACACCAAATTTCCAACGGAAAGATCTACAAAGCCTCTAAAACTCTGCAAATTTCCCTCTTCACACACAACACGTTTCCTTGTGAAGAGGACGATTTTTCTGTCCTTCCGTGGGGTGTTTGAGGCCTTTGGGAAGTGCCTGTGCTGTATTTTCCCCCTCTTTGCAAGGATGGGGCCATGGAATATTCCCTGCTCCTCACCTGGCTGGGGAGGAGAAGTTGCACGAGGATAAAGAACCCAACCCTGGAATTTTAAGGCCAAATCAGATGCGAGCAGCGGAGTCATTTGAGGGTTTCAGATTCCCCCGGGAGGCACCAACCCCTTTGCATTTTAATTACCAGCGCTTCATCAAGCTTCACCTCAAGCTACCTGGAAATCCAAGGGCTGGAGGTGCAGAAATAATTCACTGAGGAGCAGCCAGGAGGGCCGGGAGGGGCAGGAACGGAGAGAAATCCCGGCACGATCCCAAAATTGCGGGCTGGCAGCGCTGCGGGGCTGCAGTGCTTGGATTGGGATGCAGTGCTTGGAGTTTTTGGCTCCTCTCAAAAGTCTCCAGACTCGGGGCTTTCCAGGCAGCCAGCAAAAAGCTCCGGGGCTGCATTGCTGTGTCATCCCAAAAAAAAACCCAGGATACAGGTGGAAAGGGAGGTTTCCAGGCCCTGCATTTGGCAGGTGAGATCAGCCCGTGCCTCATCCAGCCTTTTCCCATTTTCCTGCAGTGCTAAATTGGAGTCGCAGCTCCAAGAAGGAGCAGACTGGGAAGGCTTGGAGGGCTCTGCCTTCTAAATGAACACTGAGGAGTTTTATTTTGTTTTATTTTATTTTATTTTATTTTATTTTATTTTATTTTATTTATTCTGATTTTCTGCTGAGTGCAGGGTAAGGAGAGTGCACTGGGTGTCGGTGGGATGGGGAATTCACCTTCACCCAACACGAACTGGGGGATGAAACTGAGAAAATCCCACCAGAGGCACATCCCCGCAGCCCCTGGGTGCTGCCCTTCTGAAATCCAAGGATTTTTTTAAGATCTCAAAGTCAGAAAATCAGAAAATTTCACAAAAAGATGGAGCTTGTCAACCCAAAAACTGATTTGTACTTGGAATTCAAAGCAGGTCAAGGGAGGTGATTCCCCCTCTCTGCTCTGCTCTGTGAGAGCCCACCTGGAATGCTGGGCACATCTCTGGTGTCCCCAACACAAGGAGGACATGGAATTGCTGGACAAGGCCAGAGGAGGCCACGGAGCTGATCAGGGATGGGAGAAATTCCCTGATGGAGAGCTGGGGGTGCTCACTTGGAGAGGAGAAGGCTCCAGGGAGAGCTCAGAGCCCCTTGCAGGGCCTGAAGGGGCTCCAGGAGAGCTGCAGAGGGACTGGGGACAAGGCCTGGAGGGACAGGAGGCAGGGAATGGCTTCCCAGTGGCAGAGGGCAGGGATGGATGGGAGATTGGGAAGGAATTGTTCCCTGGGAGGCTGGGGAGGGGCTGGGATGGAATTGCCAGATTTGCTGTTTGTGCCCCTGGATCCCTGGCAGTGGCCAAGGCCAGGCTGGACATTGGGGCTGGGAGCAGCCTGGGACAGGGGGAGGTGTCCCTGCCATGGCAGCGGTGGGATGAGATGGGATTTAAGGTCCCTTTCAAACCTACTCAAAAAAGACACAAATTCTGATTTTCAGGAGCCAAAAAACCACCAAGATTTGAGGGGAGAAAAGAATTTCTTTCTTTTTTGAGAAGATTTTTGTAGCAGTGAGATAAAGAATCTCTGAGCCAAATTCTGACTTTCTGCACCCAAACCGAACCCCAAAACCAATCAAAAAAAGCACAAACCCTGATTTTCAGAAGACAAGAAGCCCCGGCATTTGAAGGGAGAAAAGTTTCAATCTCTCCTGACGAGATCTTTGTACCAGTGAAAAACTCCCTGAGCCAAATTCTGCCATTCTGCACCCAAACCAAGTCACAAAACCAACCCAGGAGTAAAGACACAAACCCTGATTTTCAGAAGCCAAAAAACACCAGGATTTGAAGGCAGATGAATTTCAATCTTTCTTGGCCACATTTTTGTAGAGGCAAAAATCTCTCTGACCCCAATTCTGCCTTTCTGAACCCAAACCAAGCCACAAAACTTGCCAAGGAGTTAAGGCAAAACCCCTGATTTTCAGAAGCCAAAAATCCCCAGCAGTTGAAGGGAGAGAATAATTTCCATCTCTCCTTGACCACATTTTTGTAACAATGAAAAATTATCTGAGCCAAATTCTGCCATTTTTCACCCAAACTGAAGAGTCACAAAAGCAACCCAAGAGTAAAGGCACAAAAACTGATTTTTCAGAAGCCAAAACTACCAAGGATTCAAATGGAGAGAAGAGTTTCAATTTTCCTTGACCGCATTTTTGTACCAGTAAAAATTCTCTGACCCCAATTCTGCCTTTCTGAACCCAAACCAAACCACAAAACTTGCCAAGGAGTTAAGGCAAATTCCCTGATTTTCATGAGCCAAAAACCTCCAGGATTTTTAGGGAGAAGATAATTTCAGTCCCTCCTGACCATGTTTTTTTACACCAGTGAAAAACTCCCTGAGCCAAATTCTGCCTTTCTGCACCCAAACTAAACCACAAAACCAGCCCGGGAGTAAAGACACAAACCCTGATTTTCAGAAGGCAAAAACCACCAGGATTTGAAGGGAGAAAAGAGTTTCATTCCCTCCAGAGAAGATTTTTGTACCAGTGAAAATCTCTCTGACCCCAATTCTGCCTTTCTGAACCCAAACCAAGAAGTCACAAAAGCAGCCCAAGAGTAAAGACACAAATACTGATTTTTAGAGGACAAAACTACCAGGATTTTTAGAGCAAAAAGAATTTCAATCTTCCTTGACTGAGTTTTTGTACCAGTGAAAAACTTCCTGAGTCAAATTCTGCCATTCTGAACCCAAACCAAGTCACAAAACCAACCCAGGAGTAAAGACACAAACCCTGATTTTCAGAAGGCAAAAACCACCAGGATTTGAAGGGAGAAATGAGTTTCATTCCCTCCAGAGAAGATTTTTGTACCAGTGAAAATCTCTCTGACCCCAATTCTGCCTTTCTGAACCCAAACCAAACCACAAAACCTGCCCAAAAATAAAAGCACATCCTGATTTTCAGAAGCCAAAAATCCCCAGCAGTTGAAGGGAGAGAATAATTTCCATCTCTCCTTGACCACATTTTTGTAACAATGAAAAATTCTCTGAGCCAAATTCTGCCATTCTGCACCCAAATCAAGAGGCCACAAAATCTGCCCAGGAGTAAAGACACAAATACTGATCTTTCAGAAGCTAAAAATCCCCAGGATTCAAAAGGAGAAAAGAGTTTTAATATTCCGTGAGCAGATTTTTGTAACAGTGAATAACTCTCTGAGCCAAATTCTGCCATTCTGGCACTCAAACCAAGGCACAAAACCAACCCAAAAAAGGCACAAATCCTGATTTTCAGGAGCCAAAAAGCCCCAGGATTTGAAGGTGCTCAGGTTCTGAGTGTTGGGACCAAACAGGGATCCACAGCCCAGGGTGGCCTCAGTGGATCCATGGAGCTGTGGGAGCAAATCCCAGTAAAACTCCCTTGAGTTGAATTTGTCAAATCAAAATGTTCTGGAGATTCCCAATATCCGGCAAATGTCCAAGTGCCACTTCCAGAAAGTGACGTTGAAAGCAGATTTCAGAGTTGAGATCAGACCAGCTCCTTCCCTGTTGGGTTCCACTCTGTGTGTTATAGAAAAGCAGCCTGGAATGCCCAGAGGGAGCCTCTTCCCCAGGCCCAGAGGTGCCCAGGAAGCACATCCAGGGCACCAGGGATGGGCATGGGAAAGAGGATCATGGGTTTGTGGCCTTCTGCACCCATTGTGTGAGAGGATTGTAGGGTGTGACCTTCTAGGGGATTGTTTATCTTTGCTGTTTATGGGATGGCACAGCCTGGGGGTGGGATGGGATAAAGGGAATTTTCACTGCGTGGTAGAGGCAGTGGCCATAAGGGAGTAGCCATGGGGCAGTGGCCATGGGGCAGTGGCCATGGGACAGTGGCCATGGGGCAGTGACCATGGGGCAGTGGCCATGGCAGTGTCCATAGGTCAGTGGCCATGGGGCAGTGGTCATGGGGCAGTGGCCATGGGGCAGGGGCCATGGGGCAATGGCCATGGGGCAGTGGCCATGGGGCAGTGGCCATGGGGCAGTGGCCATGGCAGTGGCCATGGGGCAGTGGCCATAGGGCAGTGGCCATGGGGCAGTGGCCATAGGGCAGTGACCATGGGGCAGTGGTCATGGGGCAGTGGCCATGGGGCAGTGGCCATAGGGCAGTGGCCATGGGGCAGTGGCCATGGGGCAGTGGCCATAGGGCAGTGGCCATGGGGCAGGGGCCATGGGGCAGTGGCCATGGGGCAGTGGCCATGGGGCAGTGGCCATGGCAGTAGCCACAGCAGCAGCCATAGGAGCAGTGTCAGCAGCAGTCCCAGAGTGATCTGGAGCAGTCTCAGTCTCTGTCTGTAATAAAGAGCTCTGTACAACAGCACAGCCTCGTCAGGAAAGTTCAATGCCCCTACACTGAACACTGCACTTCCCCACAGCAGGAGAACAGGGAGAGGGAAAACGAGGATGGGGAATGTGGGAAAGCTGATCCTGGAACCATCCCCAGCTCTCAGACAATGTCTGAGCACTTTGGGCTATAAATAAAATCTAATGGGATCAACGCAGGCAAAGCCAGATTTAAAAGTCAAAACAGGTAGAGCACAATTCCAACAAGGCTGGGGGGAAAAATATCCATCACCCCAAAATCCACCAGCTCTGAGCAGAAAAACAGCAGAAAAATGTAATTAATGTTTATGAAATGTGGGAATATATCACGCGGTTTGGAGGAGCTCAGGGGATGGGCAGCCCAAAAGAGTTCCCTGGAATTTTAAACATCCATTAAGGTCTGGTTTTGGCTTTTTAGGAGAATTTTGTCCTGGTTTTGAAAGATTTTAATGTGTGGAGCAGGGAGCAAGGAGGGATCAGGGATTGTGGAAAAAAAGCCAATTGATGTTCAGGGCACAAGTTCTTTACAGAGAGTCCAAAACTCTTCAGAAACTCATGCAGGGAGTGCCTTAAAATAAATTTAAAAATATGGAATAGGGAATATCCCATCCCTGGAAGTGCCCAAGGCAAGGCTGGACGGAGCTTGGAGCACCCTGGGGTGGAGGAAGATGAGATAATAAAGATTTTCAGGTCTCACCCAATCCAAAATATTTCATAAAGAAAACAATTCAGCAGAAATATTCCCTGAGTGCTGTTCCAGTAGGAGAAACTCCATAAAAAACTTGTATTATTTTGCTGAACTCTGGATTAAAAGATGAACCGGGAAGCACGAAGTACAAGAGTGAAATAAAACCCTAAATAAGAAATAAATCCCTCAATCACCAAAAATGCCTTTCCGACAGGACTGGGAAAGGGTTAATTGGGAAGGGGTTAATTGAGAAAGGGTTAATTGGGAAAGGGTTAATTAAGCTATGGCCGGGTCCAGTTCAGACACCCACACCAAATATCAAAATATTTCATTATTGACACCAAATATCTAGACATTTCATTATTAACGCCAAGTATCAAAATATTCCATTCTTAAACCATTTCATTCCTATTCCTGAAGGATTTGGGGCTTTGCCTTTGGAATTTGGGATAACACCAAAGCTCTGGAGGAGCTGCGGGGCTCAGGGAAAATTCCAGCCCTGGGAAATTTGTGGGAATTCTTTTGGGGGCCGAGATCTCCCAGGCAGGGCTCTTCTCCCACCCCGAGTGATCCCAACCCCCCCGGATCTGCTCCCTGATTAGCGCCGAGCTGATAAAAGCTAATTCCAATCAAGGAATTAGGATGGGATCCAAAATAGGCTCTCATTACCTAAAGTGCAGCATGGGAGGGGTTGAGGGCGAAACTCAGGGAAAAAAAATACAAAATTCCCCTGTTAAAAACAAAATTTGGGCACAGGGATTGCTGAGAAAATCCTGCAGTGCTCCAGGAAGGGCAGCTCATTCCCACATGGAATGTCAGGCAGGAAATCTCACCAAGAAACCCAGAGGGAATGGGTTTAAAACAGCAAAAATCAAATATTGATTGGCGGGGTGGGCAGGGAGTGTCCAGAGCTCGCTGGAGTGGAGGGAGAGGCCGGGGATTTGCAGGGAAAGAAGGAAAACCAAGAGGCAGGGATGTCCCCATCACCCCTGATGTGACAGCCCCAGGAGCTGCTGAGGCTGGAGAGGAAAATCCAGGCAGCAGAGCCTCTCTTGGAGCTGGGAACGAGCAGCTCCTGCAAGGGCTGCTCCCAAAGAAACGGCATCTCGAGGAGAAAAATCGGGATTAATTAATTTCTATCGAAATATCCCAACCTCCAGCACTCCCCTTGAAATTCATCCCTGGTTTTACTCCCAGAAAAGCAAAAGCAGAGTGGCAAAAAATGGTAGAATTTGCATAGAAATATCCCAACCTCCAGTACTCCCCTTGAACTTTAACCCTGGTTTTACTCCCAAAAACGCAAAAGCAGAGTGGCAAAAAATGGTAAAATAAGGAATAAAAATTGGTATTTCTCGCCCTGGATTTTCCAAGTGAATTCCGTGGTGGATCTGTGTCCGAGGGGATCGTTTTTCCCGGCCCAGGTGGATGTGAGCTCCACGGAGCAGCTGGGGCTGCCAGATGGATGCCAGAGCCACGCCGGGAGCGTGAGACGGGCACAGGAAAAGCTCAGGCTCCAAACGGCCGGAGCTGGAGCCCTGCCTGAGCCTCCAGGACAGAGATTGCTGGTGGAATAAATGGGATAAACAACACCAGCAGCTCCTGGGTTACACAGGGAGTGAGGAGTTGGGAGAGCAGCCCCAAAAAATGGAATTTTCAAAGTGTTTTCTCATTTAAAAGGAGCTGTTTGCTTCCAGGTATTCCAAGATTCTGCAGGACAGCCCTAATTCCTGATGGATAAATAACACCAGCAGCACCTGGGTTAGACATGGAGTGAGGAATTGGGAGAGCAGCCCCAAAAAATGACCAAAAAATGGACTTTTCAAAGGATTTTCATGTTTTTAAGTAGCTGTCTGCATCCATAGAGTGAGGAGTTGTGAGAGCAGCCCCAAAACCTGATCCAAAAATGGACTTTTCAAAAGGTTTTCGCATTTGAAAGGAGCTGTTTGCTTCCAGGTAGTCCAAGATTCTGCAGGACAGCCCTCATTCCTGGTGGAATAAATGGGATAAATAACACCAGCAGGTGTTATAAATATTTATTCCAGCAGGTGGAATAAATAACACCAGGGTTAGGCAGGGAGTGAGGAGTTGGGAGAGCAGCCCCAAAAAATGATACAAAAATGGAATTTTCAAAGGGTTTTCACATTTAAAAGGAGGTGATTCCATCTATGGCATGAGGAATTGTGAGAGCAGCCCCAAATAATGAACTAAAATTGACTTTTCAAAGGGTTTTCCCATTTAAAAGGAGCTGTTTGCTTCCAGGCATTCCAAGATTCTGCAGGACAGCCCTCATTCCTGGTGGAATAAATGGAATAAATAACACCAGCAGCACCTGAGTTAGACATGGAATGAGGAATTGGGAGAGCAGCCCCAAAAATGACCAAAAAATGGACTTTTCAAAGGATTTTCTTATTTTAAAGTAGCTGTTTGCATCCACAGAGTGAGGAGCTGTGAGAGCAGCCCCAAAAAAATGATCCAAAAATGGACTTTTTGAAGGGTTTTCAGTTTTAAAGGAGGTGACTGTTTCCAGGTATGCCAAGATTCTGCAGGACAGCCCTAATTCCTGGGGGAATAAATGGGATAAACAACACCAGCAGCACCTGGGTTAGACAGGGAGTGAGGAATTGGGAGAGCAGCCCCAAAAATTGATCCAAAAATGGACTTTTTGAAGGGTTTTCAGTTTTAAAGGAGCTGTTTGCTTCCAGGTATTCCAAGATTCTCCAGGACAGCCCTAATTCCTGATGGATAAATAACACCAGCAGCACCTGAGTTAGACATGGAGTGAGGAATCCAGAGACCAGCCCTGAAAAATGACCAAAAAATGGACTTTTCAAAGGGTTTTCATATTTTGAAGCAGCTGTTTGCATCCATAGAGTGAGGAATTCTGAGAACAGCCCAAAAATGATGAAAAATCGGATATTTCAAAGGGTTTTTGAATGTAAAAGGAAGTGATTGCTTCCAGATATTCCAAGATGCTCCAGGACAACCCTAATTCAAAGTTTCAAGATTTGGAGTCCTCAAGAAAAATCTCTGGTAAAAATTCCCTTGTCCAAGCATCCTGATTTTTCCCAAAGTTTCTGCCATGTCTGGGTCCCTCAAATAGGACCCCAATAAATGAATTATTCCAGGCTCATTCCGTGTCCCTGTGGAAGATCCCTGTGCAGGGAGGATGGAGAAGAAATCTCTCCCAAATCCCTGGAAAACGACCCTAAAAACACAAGTCCAACATCCCAAAGAACAACCCAAAAACCTCCTGGTTTGACCTGACTGCACTTGGAATTTTAATCCAATTTCTCCCCCCACATTCCTGCCTTGGCAGGAACCAAAATAAATCACGAAATACATCCAAACAGAACTATTTGTTTTGGTATAATTTCAGCTTATTTGAACTTCACAGCTCAGCAGATGAATAAAAAAAAAGGAGGAGGAAACTCCATTTCAGGGGTGACACTGGAAATAAATCAAACCCAAATCCTCCAGGCCGGATCCAAAGAAAACTTCGGACTTTGAGCCATCCCGAAATTCTCCAAACAAACAGACGATGTTGGGGATGGAATGGAGATGCCTTTTGGCCTGCTGGTTTAAAAAATGGGGGGAAAATCCCAAATAAAACCCCCTCCTGCTCCTGAACCTCGGGATGAGTGTCTGGGAAGGGCTGGAGGGTCCTTTTCCCTGCTGGGGTTGGTGTCTCCAGCCTTTTTAGGGTGATGTTGGGTGGAAAATCCCTATTTTCGAGCGCTGGAAAAAGAGCTTCATACTGGGACATTCATTAAAGTCTTTTTTCCTACAGAATCCACGGGGAAAGGCCACACATTTGGAAATCATTTGAAATCTTTAATGGCTTTTTGGATTTTCTGTTTAATTTTGGGGATTTTTTGTTTTTTTGCTTCCCATCAAGGTTTTAAACTGAAATTCTCTGGAGTCAGACTTTCCTTGCCTATCCCCATCTCCCCACTGCTGTTACCTGCTCCCACTGGGAATGCAGAAGGATAAAATCCCACCTGGAACTGGTGGGATGAGCCTGGGTTTAGGAGGAATTTCCCCTTTTATTTTTGTGTTTGCTCAGGGAGGTTTTTTTTGTTGGTTTTTTTGTTTTTTGCTTTTGTTTTGGGATGGGTTTTTTTGTTTGTTTTATTTA
This sequence comes from Eopsaltria australis, assembly GCA_034509425.1. Lineage (NCBI taxonomy): Eukaryota > Metazoa > Chordata > Aves > Passeriformes > Petroicidae > Eopsaltria > Eopsaltria australis. The sequence continues at coordinate 32,199 of JAVTVJ010002320.1, read as the reverse complement.
AAGGGTAGGAAAGATCCCTTTGGAATCAGTGAGCTGGAAAGAATTTTTAACTCTGTTTTTTTCTGAGTTTACTTGGAAAATTTATGGGTTAAAGACTGGTTGGAGGAGAAGGAGCAAGGGGGAAGGGAATATCCTCATCAGCTTTCCTGGGATCAGCACAACACCGGGAATCATGGAAACACCAGCGATCATGGAAACAAACACCCTTCCAGTATCTCCTTCCTGTTTTCTCCTGTACAAAGAGGGATTTGCACTGGGAGTTGTGGATGGATCCCAGAATCCCAGGATGGGTCAGGCTGGAAGGGACCACAGCGGTCACCTGGGGCTGGTGGCAAAAATACCAAATTTAACATTTTTATATAACTTCAGTCAGGAGCTGGAATTGAAACCTGATTCAACAAACTGGGGGGAGCACAGAAAATACAATAGATAATAATCATTAACTATTATTAACAATAATTAATGACCATTAACGACCATTATTGATCATTAATGATCATAACAACCATTAATGACCCTTAACAACCATCAGTCCCAAGCACCACCCTTGGCATGGTCCAAGACTCCTGGTCTGGGAAAAGATCAATAGGAGAATCAAGAATGAGAGCCTAATTAGCACTGAAGGGATCAATAACTGTTAGGAGACCAAATACTGAGAACCTGGGACCCATGAGCATTGAGCCAAGGAATTTCTCCTCTACCCAGGGGTTTTGTTCACCTTTGTGAGGGGGGAAGGAATTGAAGTTTCTTTCAGGGGCCTGTCCTGCCACTCGAGGCCTGATGAGCTGAACAGCTCAGCAGACCAGTGTAGCACAGAAAATATCCAACAGATAGCAACCATTAATGACCATTAATGATCATTAACGACCATCAGCTCCAAACACCAACCCTGGCACCATCAGAGACTCCTGGTCTGGGAAACGATCAATAAGAGAACAGAGGATGAGACCCTGATTAACGTCAAAGGCAAAGGGATCAATAATCAATAGGAGACCAAATACTAAGAACTGCATAACTTGGGACCAGTGAGCATTGAGCCAATGAATTTCTCTGGGTTTTGACTGGATAAAATATGGGGAAAATCTAATAAAGATCATGTAGGATTGGATGATTTTCCCTGCGCAACCCGGCCAATGTGAGGATGAAATGATTTCTGTTGCACATCCTGGCCAGAATAAAGTAATATCATGATTTTCTAACATTAAAAATGTTATTGGAGAGGTTTTTGTTGCTTTCCCCACAGTTTGGGTGATGCCAGGGCTGGGCAGAGGGGCAGGACCACTCCCTGCCCTGCTGGGAATCCTCTTCCTGAAGCTCCCCCGGGCACCATCGGCCTCCTGTCCCCAGGACACTCTGCTGGCTCAGGGACAGCTCATTGTCCCTCAGAACCCCCAGGTCCTTCACCGAGCTGCTCCAGCTGGGCCAGGGGTTGTTCTCCCCCAGGGCAGGACCTGCTGACCTCCACCAGCCCAGAACTCCAGCCCAGCACCTGCCAGGAGAGGTGTTCTCCATCAGCACCTGATCTTATCACATTTACCTCTGTCCAGTGAAATGTTGTCCCTCAGCACTGCTCTTCCCACATTTACTGCGTGTCCTGCTCCAACTTCCTCCCCCTGGGAGCCCCAGCAAGGAGGGGAATGCAGGAGGAAGCTCCAGGTGGTTCTGTTGAGGTGTTCAGCTCTCGGGGCCTTCACCTGGTGGAACACCTGGAAAGAAACTTAAATTCCCTTCCCCAGAGCAAAGGCAAACATGGATTGGACTTGATGATCCCAAAAGTCTTCTCCAACCTTGTTCACTCTGTGATTTGTGGGAAGGGAATTTGGGTTTCTTTCCAGGGTGTTGTTCCACCTGCTGAAGGCCCCGAGAGCTGAACACCTCAAAGGTTCCAAACATCCTTCACATCCAAGCAGAGGAGGACGGGCTCTGCCTCCCTCCTGCTCCACTTCCCAGCACACACAGCCCTCAGGACGAGGCTGATCCTCCTCCTTCTCCTCCTCCTCCTCCTCACCCAGCCCCTTCTCCATCACCTCATTCCGGGATGTCTCCATCCCATCACAAACATCCAAACAAGTCTTGCTTTGCCTTCCATTTGTGGCACTGCAGAACCAGCTGAGAGGAAGGCAGGTGCAGTGCTCACACAGGGGCATGGACTCCACACGAGATGGAGAAGCACAGAGACCTTCATTGAGCAGTGAAAATCCCTTCAATCCCAGCACACAACCAGGACAGAACCTCACCCAAACAGGAAAGATGCAGCCCAGAGTGTCCCCAATCCCCTGCAGCATTGCCCAGATGTTCCCTGTGATGGGAACAGGTGAACAATGCCCTGCAAGGGCACAAACCACAATATTCCCACACAATTGCTCCGGAAGGTCACAAACCCATCATTCTTTTCCCCAGCCCATCCCAGGTGAGCTGGATGTGTTTCCATGGTCACCTCCAGGCCCAGGGAAAAGCCCAATTCTGGGCCTTCCAGGCCTGCTTTTCTGTAGCCCCCGTGGTGGAACCCTACAGGCAGTGAGTGAGATATAGAAAAATTAAGCTATCAACTTAACTAAGATATAAATTCTAGATTAAAACCAACAAACAAACACCAAAACCAAACCAAAGCCCCCCAAGAAATACTTTAAGAATCCTCAAAGAAAAAACCCAAAACAAAACAAACCCAAAGAAAATCAAACCAAACCAAAAGAAAAAAATGAAAACAAACAAAACAAACACCAAAACTAAACAAAACCCCCCCAAAAACATAAAAAGTCCCCAAACAAAAAACCAAAACCAAACAAAAAACCAAAATCAAACCAAACCCCCCAAAAAAATAAACCAAACCAAACCAAATGAAAAAAACCAAAACCAAACAAACAAACTAAACCAAATTAAAAAAAAATTTAAAAAGCCTGAAACAAACAAACGAAACACCAAAAAAACCCAAACAAACAAACAAAAACACCAAAAAAACCCAAACAAACAATCAAAAACACCAAAAAAACCCAAACAAATAAACAAAAAAACCCACAAAAAGCCTCACTGAAACCCCTCCAAACAGATTGTGCTGTTTCAGTGATAATCCAAGTTTTCCCAGCTGGGATATCCAGGATCTCCTGCTGCCCATCCTCTGGGGACACAGGAATTTTCCCTCCCAGTCTCTTTTCCCGGCCCTCCCTGGATGCACAGACCTGGGAGGGATTTGTTAAACAAACACCACTGGTGCTTGCTCGTGGGGAATCACAAACTTGGGCTCCTGGAAGCCGGGAGAAATCATTTCCCAGGAAAACACCTTGGAAAAGCAGGCAGAGGCTGAGATGGAGCATCCAAACCCATCCCAGCGAGGGGCGTGAGGTGATGCCGTCACACAAAAGTGGGAATTTGCATCCCAAACCAGGATCAATAGGAATTCCAGCAGGGAAAATCCACTCCCTATCACCAGGAATGAGTAACTCCAAAGATATCCTTTTCTATTGAGATATTTCCAGTATCGAGAAGGCACCAGCTGTATCCATTTGAATTTCTTCTGATTTCAAACCTTTAAACTTCAATCTATTTCCATGAAAATACTGAATAAATGATTTAAACATCAGCTGAACTATTCCTGTGACTTCCAGGCCTTTCCACTGTCCCCACTCAGCAAACAGAGCCCTTTCATATTTATTTTCAGAGTTCAGATCAGGCTTTCCAAAGGAGGAAAGCAGAGTTTTTACCTGAGGAACCCCAAGTCACAAGTTCCTTGGAAAAAAATATTCCTTATTCAGAAGGAGCAGCGGAAGAGAACCGAGAGCCCAATCAAGCAGGACACAAACAAAGGGAAAGGGAAAAAAGGGAAAGGAAAGCTCAGGGCTGTCCCAGAGCTTGTGTTACACACAGGGAGAGCACATCCAGGCATCAGAATTCCCAGGAAATCATAAGGATCCATTGGGAAAACCCTCCTGGTTTTCCTCTCCTGGACACAGGCAGGGGTTTCAGCCTCCAAAGAAGATTTTGAGCAGCCCCAGGGGTGATGGGAAGGAAAACCATCCTGGGAAGCAGCTGGGAAACAAAAATCATCCCAAAAAACAGCAGGGAAACAAAAATCATCCCGAAAAACAGCTGAGAGGCAAAAATCATCCTGAAAAACAGCTGGGGAAAAAAATCATCCCAAAAAACAGCTGGGAAACAAAAATCATCCCAAAAAACAGCAGGGAAACAAAAATCATCCCAAAAAACAGCTGGGAAACAAAAATCATCCCAAAAAACAGCTGGGGAAAAAAATCATCCCAAAAAACAGCAGGGAAACAAAAATCATCCCAAAAAATAGCTGGGGAACAAAAATCATCCCAAAAAACAGCTGGGGAAAAAATCATCCCGAAAAACAACTGAGAGGCAAAAATCATCCTGAAAAACAGCTGGGGAAAAGAAAATTATCCCAAAAAATACCTGGAAGACAAAAATCATCCTGAAAAAACAGCTGGGAAACCAAAATCATCCTGAAAAAACAGCTGGAGACAAAAGTTATCCTGGAAAACAGCTGGGAAACAGCCAGGGAAGGAGGCCAGTTCAGGAGGAGCTCATTTCCATGGGATGAAAAGGAATATCAAAGGATGCAGCACGGGATTGCTCAGCCCTGAGGGATGCAGGAGGCAGCAGAAATGTTTGTCAGGCAGCAGAACCTGCACAGTGCTCCAGAAGGATGGGAAAGGGTGGGCAGGTGGAAAACTATTGGGAAGGGGATTTTTGTCATCATTCCATGTGGGATCAGGGGAGCCCTGCACTGAGAGCAGCAGCACAGGGGCCGTGGTGCTTTGGGAACAACTCCAGAAGGGGCAAATCCCACATTGGGCTTGGATAATTCGGTCCAGAATCCCAAATCCAGGTGGGAAGGGCTGGTTTCTGGCACCCCTCAGGAATTGCTATTTTGGGAAGGAGAAAGGAGCAGATGAGCAGCAGCACAGGGGCTGTGGTGCTTTGGGAACAAGCCCAGGAGGGGCAAATCCCAGGCTGGGATTGGATCATTCAATCCAGAATCCCAAATCCAGGCGGGAAGGGGCAGAGCTGGCTGGTTCCTGGCACCTCTCAGGAATTGCTATTTCGGGAAGGACAAAAGGGAGCAGATGGGCAGCAGCAAGAGCCACCAGGCCTGGGGAGAGCGGCTCCGAGGGGCCATCTGTGCTCCAGCATCCCAAAAAACCACTCCCAGCCGTCCTGATGCCTCGGGAGGAGCGCAGGAAAAGCAGGAGAGGGAGGCTCCGGCCACAGGCACCACTAAAAAATCCCCCTCGGAGGAAAAGAGGGATTTTCTTGTGAAGGAAAACTGCTCAGGTGAGTCCCACCACAGCCAGAGTTTGGGATAGGAACAGGGAGAGGAGGAAAATTGGGAGTCCCTGGGGATGGATGGGGAGAACCAAACCAAGAAATTCCCGAGGGTGTTTGCAGGATTGATGAACAAAGCCCAGAGATTCAAGGCAGGAGAGCTCTGCCAGGAGCACATTCCCAGCAAGGCAGAGCTTTTCCAGCTGGGAAGGACATTTAGTGGGAAGAGAGGGATGTGACACCGTGAGGGACAATCCGGGATTGGGATCTCCAGGGCTCTGAGGACACAGCAACCCCGGGGACAGGGAGGTCACCCTAAACTTAATCCTAACCCGAACCCCAAACCTAACCCTAATCCTAACCCTAAACTTAACCCTAACCCTAACCCTAACCCCAACCCTAACCCCAACCCTAACACTAATCCTAATCCTAATCCTAAACCTAACCCTAACCCTAACCCTAACCCTAAACCTAAACCTAAACCTAAACCTAAACCTAAACCTAATCCTAATCCTAATCCTAATCATAACCCTAACCCTAAACCTAACCCCTGCCCAATTCCATGCTTTGGGAGATGAGTGTGAGGCTGCAGAGAGCCCAGAGCAACCCCACAAATTCCAGCATTCCCACAAATTCCAGCATTCCCACAAATCCCAGCATTCCCACAAATTCCAGCAACCCCACAAATCCCAGCATTCCCACAAATCCCAGCATTCCCACAAATCCCAGCATTCCCACAAATCCCAGCAACCCCACAAATTCCAGCATTCCCTGCGTTCCTTTCACACCTTCCATGAGGTGTTTCCACCCTGGAATTCTCTGGGGCCCCGATTCCCAACAAATCTGGCCTTTGGTGCTTGAAGGACCTGCCCAGAACCCCTGAGGGAGGGAGGGAGGGCTCCTCTTCCATAGGGATCCAGGGAAATTCCCTTCAGGAATGCCCAGGGAATGTCCCCAAAAGTGGGATTTTAATGCCTGAACCCTTTCCCTGAGGGAGGGAAGGAGGGAGGGAGGGCTCCTTTTCCATCGGGATCCAGGGAAATTCCCTTCAGGAATTCCCTGGGGATCCCCCAAAAGTGGGATTTCAGTGCCTGAAGCCCACACTAATCTCTTCATGTCCCGGGGCACACCTGGAGAAGGAATTCTGGGAATGAGGAGGAATTTCTGGGCCACCCACAGGGATGAAAGGCAAAGACTCCTGAAAATAATCCCTGACTGAACAACAAATATTTTCATCTGTGCATCAGCAGCGTGTGCGAGTTGGGAAAACGGGGAAAGAACAGCAGAGATCCTGGTGGAGGAGAAATTATGGAGGCTGATCCGTTCCACTGCTGTGATTACAGATGAACTCAATTAACTGAATCTAAAATAATGCTATTTAAGCTCCTCTTAGATAAAAAAGGAGAGAATTCCCTGACAGAGAAGGTGGAAATATCGACAGAAAAGCAAAATACGTGGTTACAACTAATTCAGGTATTGAACCATCCATTGGGTTCACATCTCCTGACTTCCCACAGAAATGGGATAAATGGAATGGAATGGAATGGAATGGAATGGAATGGAATGGAATGGAATGGAATGGAATGGAATGGAATGGAGCTGGGCCAGGGCAGGCTCAGGCTGCAGATCAGGGCAAGGTTCTTCCCCCAGAGGGTGCTGGGCACTGCCCAGGCTCCCCAGGGAATGGGCACGGCCCCGAGGCTGCCAGAGCTCCAGGAGCGTTTGGACAGCGCTGCCAGGGATGCCCAGGCTGGGGTTGTTGGGGGGTCCTGGAGTTACTGGAAACACTGGGAATTAATCTGGCCTGGATTTTAATGTAATCATTGAATCATGGAATGGTTTGGGTTGGGAAGGACCTTAAAGCTCATCTTGTTCCACCAGGGAAATTTCCATGTAAGATGTGCTCAATACGGAATATGGATCTATAAAATAATGATGTATTGATATGTAATTGATCTATTGATAAGAAATGCAATGATATATTGATTTATTACATATAATATCATGTATCTGGGCTCTCCCTTCCCACAGCAGGACTCTGGATTTCCCTGATTTCCAGGATTTTCCACCCGTAGCCCCATGGCCATCGCAGGGATTGGGAATTCTGGAGCTCAGGCAGGAAATCCAGCCCACCCCATCCTGCAGCAAACAGGGAGCTGCAGAACCAGGACCCAACCCAAAGAAAGGAGGAAAGAATAAAAGCTAAAACAACTCCACGGCTTGGATTTTTCCCATTGTGTTCCAAGAGTTAAGAGCCCACATGGCACCGTTCCCTCTCCACGCTGGGAAGGTTTGGATTCTGGGAGAGATTGTGGTGATTTCCTCCTGAGACCAAGGAACTGCTTCATCCATGAGAAAACCAGGCCTTTATATCCGGGAATTTTTCCCTGTTTGCTCCCATTTGGACGTGGAATTCTGTTTGCTGCAAGGGTTTGGAGGGCAGCAGGTGGGGTTTGCTGCTTTCTCTCTGGGGTGGATTTGCTCGACCCCAAATATCTCAACCCCAAAGTTATCCCTGGTGGAGAAAGGAGAGGAGAGGAGAGGAGAGGAGAGGAGAGGAGAGGAGAGGAGAGGAGATCCTTTCCCCTAGAGATCAGGAGGAGAACAGATGAGGAGGAGTCACCCTCCAGCAGCTCCTGATTTCCTGGGAGGCCTGGACAGGTGCCCAAACTTTAGACCATGAAATGAGGGAAAATTAATTCCTTTTTCAAGTGAAAAAAAGCCCCCAAAATGTGAAAATTCATAAACTTTAAACAGGGTCTTAAATCCTACAGAATTCCCTTCTCCAGTGTATTCCTTGTTTTCCAGTACCTTATTCTTTGGGAAGACTTTATCAAGGAGGCAGAGGATGCATGGTCTGCATTTCCAAAATCCAGGCTGCTTTTGGGACACCCCAATCCCCATTTTTCTTGTTTTCCTCCTGCTTTCTCTTCCATAGGAATTTGTAGGAGAACCAGGAGCAGAGGAGAAAACCTTGGGATTATTGGAATTGCCTCCTGTGCTCTACTAACCCTGACAATTAAAGCACCATCTCTAAGCCATTTATCCAACCTTTTCCTAATTAAAAAAAAATACAAAAAAATGTCCTTTTTCCTGCTCCTGCTCCATGTTCCCCTTTTTCCCACCCAGAAGTGCATCCAACCTGGCCACATTTACATTGCAGGTACTGGGATCAGAGGAGAAAACCTTGGGACTTGGGAATTCCCTATTTTGCTCTCCTAATGTTTATCCTGACAATTCAAACACCATCTCTGAGGCACTTGTCTGACATTCTCCTGGGAAAAAACACACAAAAAATTGTCCTTTTTCCCACCTGGAAAAGATTCCAACCCAGCCACATTCACATTGCAGGTGCTGGGAGGAGAGAACAAAACCTTGGGATTTGGGAATTGCCTCCTCTGCTTCCCCAATGTCTTTCCTGACATTTAAAACCATCTCTAAGCCAATTCTCTGACATTTTCCTATGGAAAAAATGTACAAAATGTGCTTTTCCCACCTGGAAGTGCATCCAACCTGGGCACATTTGCACATCAGGTATCGGGAGCAGAGGGGAAAACCTTGGGATTATTGGAATTGCCTCCATTGCTCAACTAACCCTGACATTTAAAACCATCTCTAATCCAATTCTCTGACATTTTCCTAGGAAAAAATGTCCAAAAATGTCCTTTTTCCCACCTGGAAGAGCAGCAGCCCCTCCATGAGATTTTGCAGAGCCCCTGCCAATATTCAGAGAGAACGGGAACAATTTGGGGCAGGGAACATCCAGCCCCTTCCCCATCCCATTAAAACCTGGAATTCGACTTTCTACACTTATTTTTCTCACAGAGACTGAAGGAACATCTCCCTAAAGGCTTCCCAAGCCACCTGAGAGCTTTGGGAATGCTCCTACTCCATGTCCTGCTCCTGCTCCATGTCCTCCTTCTACTCCATGTCCTGCTCCATGTCCTGTTCCATGTCCTGCTCCATGTCCTGTTCCATGTCCTGCTCCATGTCCTTCTCCTGCTCCATGTCCTGTTCCATATCCTGCTCCATGTCCTGTTCCATGTCCTGTTCCATGTCCTGCTCCATGTCCTGCTCCTGCTCCATGTCCTGCTCCATGTCCTGTTCCATGTCCTGCTGCTGCCCCCAGGAGCCTTTCCCGGTGACAATGACACCGAGCCACCCCCACAGCATCGCAGGAGCATCCCCACATTCCCTGCTCCCTGTTTCACACCCACTGGAATGTTTGGTCCTCAAAACAGGAAGGGAGGGCTGAGATCATTCCCAAACACGAACACACCAAGGAAGGGGGAAAACCAAACCCTTCCTTGGCTGGGAATTTTCCTTTCTCTGCTGGTTTGTTTTTTCCAAGTCTCCACGTTGGAGCTCTGGAATTTTTGCAGTTTCTGGGTTTGTTAAACATGGAAAAAGCATCTTCTCTAAGGCCTGGCTTATTCCAGAGAATGTGGGAAAAGCACTTCCTTGGAGAGCAGAATTTAAATTGGAGCCGGTGCTAAATCCTGGAGAATCTCATCGGCGTTTGTTGTGACTTTTCCTGCAAAAATTTCCTTTCCCAGCGTCCCTGACCAGGAATTCTCAGCTCCTGGAGGGGAGGGAAGCTCGAGGAGCAGCCACAGGCTGGAATCTCCTGAATCTCTGTCCCCAGGAAAGCACAAATCTCCTCCAGGGATTGCCCAAGGAGCAGATTCCTGGTGGCTCTGGCCATCCCAGATCCACGAGGGTGCGAGAATTGCTTGGAATTTCAGCCAGGCTTGGAATAGCTCTGCATCCCAAATCCCCCGAGCAGCTGGACTGGGAGGCACTGGGAGCAGTGGGAAGAACTGGGAGCAATGGGAAACACTGGGAGGCACTGGGAGCTGTGGGAGGCACTGGGAGCAGTGGGAAGCACTGGGAGGCACTGGGAGCGTGGGGTGAGGAGGGGAGGGTTGTGCTTTCCGTGTGCCATGGGGGGCTCCGGGAATTCCTTATCCCACAGATTTTGCCTTTTGATTTTCCTCCCAGCTTCAGGCGGCTCTGAGTGAGCACCGGGATTCAGAATTCCCCCTGAAATCCATGGGGAAGCGAAGCAGAGAGTCCTGGCTCAGGAGGTGACAGGAAGGGGGGAAGGGGACGTTAAAATCCCTGGCAGACACAGGGAGGGAGCACAGGGCACCTCCCGCTGCCCTTTCCCTTGGGATTCTCATTCACGGATCGGGAATGAACCGCGCTGCCTTTCCCAACGCCATCGAGTCCCACATCAGGAGCCGCCAGGAGCTCAATCAAATGATAAAATCCAGCATTATGAGGAGCATTAAGGCTTTGTTTTCCCTTTAAATTCCTGCTTGGACTCTCCATAGGGAAATAGGAGCTTTCATTGTGGCACAATTCCAGCCGTATTCCAGAAAGTCCTGAAACGCCCTGGAATTGTGCGTTGGATGGGGCTGGGAGAAACCTGGAGTGGGGGAAATGTGGAAATGGAAACGTTTCCTGGTGGGAATGGAAACCAACCATGGCAGAGGGCTGGACATCACCAGGGATGAGCTTTAAGGTCCCTTCCAACCCCAAACCATCCCAGGATTGTGGGAATTGTGCCCCGAGGAGGCACCAGATGTGATGGAGGAGAACCTTGGGATGGCCAACATTCCCTCACCTCCTCCACATTCCAGCAGGAGCAGAATCATTTGGGACTTTAATTCATTCCCGTCCCCCTGGGGTGCTGGGGCTGCTCCCCTGGCCCTGCACATCCCAGGTGGGGAGGAAGAGGAGCGGATCCTCCCACAGAACTCCTTGGAATGGGAATTTTTCCCCTCGGGAGCTGCTGAGCCGAGCCGGGGGCGCTGCGGGGGTTTCTATTCCGAGGCAGAAAACAGCAATTAAAGCCCGACCCCGCAGCCTCAATTACAGCCGGGCTGTTTGCAGCCACTCAACCCGCAATTACCGAGCCTCAAACCCCTTCCAAAATATCCCCTTTTCCCGGGAAAATAACCCAGGCACGTTCTGTTGCTATCCCGGGCTGGTTATTAGAGACCTTGCTCAATATTTGGGCCGGGCCCTGTTGCGTGACCCGTTCTGGCTTCATTTTCCCTTTCCCTGGGTATTTTTGGGTTTTGGGGGGATTTTGGGGTATTTTGTTATGGCACTGACAGCCCGGCCAGGCACGGATCGTGGTGAGGAACCTTCCAGAATGCCCCAAAGGACAGGGAAAAACCATCTGGGAATTGCAGGAACTCTCCAGCATCACCAGCTCGGGTAAAACCACGCTTATTTTAGTGGCTTGAAGTCAAATTCTGCCCCTCCTGTGAGAGCCCACAGAACCCAGAGCAGCTGCTGGGAGGAGGAGGGAAATATTTTTGACTCAAGTTTGCTCTTTTCCCCCCCAAAATTCAGCCAGAAAAAAAAGAGTGTTTGGAGCACCAAGGCGGCCACGGGAATTTTGCCCCTCAAAGGTGCCCAGAGACCCCAAAACGGGGTTAAAAATCCTCATTTTTGCAAAGCAAAGTGCACAAACACCTGGTCACAACTGGGATGGAACTGGGGTTTGCAGGAGGATTTGGTGACACTGGAGGCTTTTCCAACACCAATAATTCCGTGCTTTTTCCAGCCTTAATTTTTCCACGATTTTAACCTGACAAACCCAGAGCCCTGCGGAGAGCAGGGAATTGTGAACACTTCTGGCTTTTTCCATCCAGGAAAAAGTTTCTAAAAGCTCAGGGAGCGCTCAGCAGGTTGGTGGGAATGAGGGAATGACGCAGGGATTTGGGATTTCACACATTTCCCAACCTGACTGGAAATAAAGCAAATTAACTTCGCTGGGCTGCACGATTGTCTCCCGAATTTGCTGATACTGCCAGGGCCAGAAATGCTGCGGCATCCCCCAGCCAAAGGCATCATTCCTGCTAAAAAATATTCCAAATTAATCCCATTTGGCTGCAAAGCTTCCATTAAACTCCAGAATTTCCCCTCCGTGGCAGGCAGGGAGCCAGAGGGATCCACAGGAATTTTCCAGCTAAAAATCCGCTGGAAAACAAGGAGCAGGTGAGGCTGGAAGCACCAGGAGTGAGAGGGTGGAGTGGGACAGGCAGGGGCGAATCCAAGGACTGGGAATTGTGGGATTTTTCCCTGAAATAACCTCTTTTTCCTCCCAAAGAAATGCTTTCCATGCATTGCCTTCCCATCATCCTGGACCTCTGCTCCTTCCTCAGAGAACTTTATCCAGATATTCCTAATTTTTAAAACAAGGAATCTCTCTTTGCTTCAGAACCAGGGTGGAGCCTCTCGCCTGTGCTCACCTGTCCTTGGAACGACACAAAATTCCCTCATTCTGGATTTCTAGTCCTTAATTAGAGAAGTTGGTATTTTATCCAGATATTTATAAAATTTTTAATAAGAAACAGCTCCTTGCTGCAGGACTGGGGGGAGCATCTCACCTGGGCTCACCTGCCCTTGGAATTACAGAAAATTCCCTTGTCCTGGAGCTGCACAAAATTCCCTCATCCTGGATTTCTATTTCTTAATAAGAGAAGTTTATATTTTATGCAGATATTTATAATTTTATGAATAAAAAACTCTCTTTGTTGCAGAACTGGGGGAAGCTTCACAGCTGTGCTCACCTGCCCTCGGAATTACAGAAAATTCCCTCTCTGGATTTCTGCTCTTTCCTCAGAAAAGCTGATCTTTTACCCAGGAATTTATAAATTTTTTAAACATGAAATCTCTCTTTGCTGCAGAATCGAGGGGAGTAACTCACCTGTGCTCACCCACCCATGGAGTGTCACAAAATTCCCTCATCCTGGAACTCAGTTCCTTAATTAGGAAAGTTTCTATTTTATCCAGGTATTTATAATTTTTAATCAGAAATCTCTTTGCTGCAGCATCGAGGGGAACATCTCACCTGTGCTCACCTTTCCATGGACTACACAAAATTCCCTCAGCCTGGATCTGCTCCTTCCCCACAAAAGTTTAAATTCCCCACAATTTGTGCCCCACTTGGATACCAAGAGGTGCTCAGCACAATTCCCGTGGTTCCCTCAGTTCAAGGAAGGACAAACTGCTGGAATTATCGACATTCCCAGCGAAACTTGGGGGGAAGGCAGTTTCAGAGATGCTGAGAGAGGATTTGGGATGATTTTCGTAGGGCTTCAGAAAGGAATTTTATCTCCTCTCTCTCTGTGTCTCTGTGTTCCGTCAGAAAATGCAGGGAAATTTGACTGACCATTCCAGAGGGTGTAAAAAAGATGGATTAGGGGAAAATCCAGTGGTTTCTGAATAAATTTCTGCTGCCAGTGGCTGTTCCTACACCCCCTCCACGCTCACACACAAACGCATTCACGGAACTCCCGGGACAAAGCCGCAGTGCCAGGGAAAAAGAAAAGCTCCTTTTATTCCAGGAATTCCCATCAATGGGCACTTTATCTGGAAATCGAGGCACATGCTTCCCAAACTTCCAGGGGGAGAGGAACGGGGAAAAAAGAAAATCTTCCTGCTGTGCCTTTAACTCTTTTATGGCCGAGGCTGGGAGTGGGGAATGCTGGAGGCACCTGGGGCAGATGGAAGGGAGGGAAAAGGGAGGAAAAATGAGGGAAATGGGAGGGGAAGAGCAAAGGAGAAGGCAGGGAAAGGGGAAGAAAAAGGGAGGAAAAGGGGGGGAAGAGGAGGAAAAAAGGGAGGGAAAAGGGGGGAGGAAGGGAGGGGAAAAGCAAAGGAAAAGGGAGGGAAGAAGGGAGGACAAAAAGGGAGGACAAAAAGGAAGGAGGAAAAGGGGAGGAAAAGGGGAGGGGGAAAGGGAGGGAAAGGGGAGGGGAAAGGGGAGGGAAAGGAAGAGAAAAGAGAGGGGGAAAGGGAGGGAAAAGGGAGGAAAGGGGGGAAAAAGGAAGGGAAAAGGGGAGGGGGAAGGGAGGGGAAAGGGAAGAAAAAAAGAGGGAAAAGGGAGGGGGAAAAGGAGGGAAGGGAAGGAAAAAGGGATGGGAAAAAGAGGAAAAAGGAAGGGAAGGCTCCACTCTGGTTTGCCTGGGAAGGAGCTTCTCTGGTTTGGAGCCAGGCTGGGAGAGCTGGGGGTGCTCCCCTGGAGAGGAGAAGGCTCCAGGGAGAGCTCAGAGCCCCTTGCAGGGCCTGAAGGGGCTCCAGGAGAGCTGCAGAGGGACTGGGGACAAGGCCTGGAGGGACAGGAGGCAGGGAATGGCTTCCCAGTGGCAGAGGGCAGGGATGGATGGGAGATTGGGAAGGAATTGTTCCCTGGGAGGCTGGGGAGGGGCTGGGATGGAATTGCCAGATTTGCTGTTTGTGCCCCTGGATCCCTGGCAGTGGCCAAGGCCAGGCTGGACATTGGGGCTGGAGCAGCCTGGGACAGTGGCAGGTGTCCCTGCCATGGATGGGATTTCAGGTCCCACCCATCCCAAACCATTCCAGGATTCCCAGATAATTTGATCACTCATTAACCCTTTCACCCTTCACATCATCAGCTGAAACTCCTTCCCCAACACAATCACCCCAAAACGGGAAGGAAGGAATTCCTGACACCTTTTCCATGGAAAGGGCTCTCACTTGGATCCCTCCTTCCTGTGACCAGAACATCAAAAATGTCCCAAATCACCCCAAATTCCACTGCCCATCTTTGGAGGAGCACCTGGCACCTCAAAACAGACACAGCTCCTGTCCCTGACCTCCCACAAGGGTTTTAAGCATTGAAAACCTCATTTATTGAATAAATTTATCCATTTATTTATTCATCTGAAACCCCTGGGAGGAATTTACAGCAGAGTTCATTTTTCATGGCCATCCCTGCATTATTTGCTGTTTTCTTTCCCCATTTTTGTGGTGTAAATAAATCCCCCCCAACACAACTTTTCCCCCCAGGTTACAGCCTGAAGACAGAGGAGGAGGGGGAACTAAAATGCTGGAAAATAAAAGTGAAAACCTTCAGCTGGACAGGAAAAAATGAAATTTTTGCTCCAGGAGATCCCAGGAGGTGTCTGAAATACAAAGGGAAGACTTGAGGCAGAATCCCCCCAAAATGGTGATAAAAGCACAAATTCAGGACTCACTGCTCGAAGAGGGGGAGTCCCAGCAGAGTTCTGCCCTTTGCAGGGTTTCCTTCACATTTTTGGGTGACCCGGCCTCCAAAACTCAGGATTTGGGGTTATTTGTGGGATTTATCCCCTCCCCATTCCCTGTCTGCAGTGCTGGGCTCCTGCAGGCTTTCTCAGGGGTTTTTCTCCTTCCTCCCTGGTTATTTTCCCACTCGTGGCTCATCCCCTTCCCTGATTTCATTTGGTTTTCATGACAATTCCCAACCCCAGTAAAAGCAGCGGCCCACTCTGCTTGGGCTTGGACAGCCAGCACTGGCCTGGGACACAGCAAAAGGGACCTGAGCAGATCAAAAGGGATCTGAGGAGACCAAAAGGGATCTGAGGAGACCAAAAAGGATCTGAGGAGACCAAAAGGGATCTGAGGAGACCAAAAGGGATCTGAGGAGACCAAAAGGGATCTGAGCAGCCCTAAAGAGATCTGAGGAGACCAAAAGGGACAAGAAGAGACCAAAAGCAACTTGGCCAGACCAGAAGAGACTAAAAGGAGCCTGACCAGACCAAAAGGGATCTGAGGAGACCAAAAGGGATTTAAGGAGACCTAAAGGAATCTGAAGAGACCAAAAGGGGCATGAAGAGACCAAATAGGACCTGAGGAGACCAAAAAGGGACCTGAGCAGACCAAAAGGGGCCAGAACGGTCCAAAAGGAACAAGAAGAGACCAAAAGCAACTTGACCAGACCAGAAGAGACTGAAAGGGCACTGAGGAGACCAAAAAGGGACAAGAAGAGACAAAAAAGAACCTGAAAAGACCACAAGGGGCCTGAACAGACTAAAAGGGATCTGAACGGACCAAAAGGGGCAGGAAGAGACCAAAAAGGACCAGACCAGACCAAAAAGGATCTGAAGAGACCAAAAAGGGATCAGCAGAGACCAAAAGGGACAAGAAGGGACCAAAAAAGGACAAGAAGGGACTAAAGGTGACCTGAGCAGACCAAAAGGGACAAGAAGAGGCCAAAAGGGATTTGACCAGATCAAAAGGGACCAGACCAGACCAAAAGGGACTTGACCAGATCAAAAGGGACCAGAAGAAACCAAAAGCGACCTGAGGAGACCAAAAGGGACCAGACCAGAGCAAAAGGGACCAGAAGAGACCAAAAGGTTCCTGACCAGACCCAAAGGGTTCTGCCCAGTCCTAAAGGCCTTTTGTTTTTGCCTTTGGGGCATTAAACATCCCTGCAGCTGCTGCTGCTGCCGGCAGAGCCTTTCTGGGAACTCGGGGTTAATTGATTTATCCGTGAGCAATTCCAGGGCTGCAGAATCTCTCAGGTGCCAGCCCTGGGAGCGCAGAACTCGCTGGGCAGGATTAAAGCAGGGGACTGGCTTCAAAATTCAGATTTCTCAGGCTGCTTTGGGGTGGAAAGGACCTTAAAAATCCATCTCATTTCAGCCCTTCCCCTACCCCAGGTTTCTCCAAGCCCCATCCAGCCTGGCCTTGAAGGAGATCTTGAAATCCTTTCTCTGTCATTTTGTTGCTTGTTTAATTATTAATATTTGAGCAGAAACTTCCACCCACTTTATCAATGAGGAGAAGTGAGAATCCAGCTGGAGGAAGGACACAAATCTGTGGATTTTTATTTTAAGGTGCTGAAGGAACATTTTTAAACCTCCTCCTCCTCCTCTCACCAAACAGCTCAGCCCCTCTTCAATTTGTTCAATAATTGTTCTGCTGAAAGGCATAAAAAAACCCAACAAACCCAGCAGATCTTTGGTGAAACAAAGCAAGGAAGCCACAAAAACGCTGAATTTCTGAGCTGGGCCCTTTGCAGGACGTGGCTCATGTCAATTATCAAATAAAGGAAAATCACATTGTGATACAGAATGAGATTAAGGAAAATAAAATCACAAAGAAAAAAAAAAGTCTTCAGGGCAGCTCAGCATCTCCAGAAGGGCTCAGGGCTTGGGAGGGGTTTGGGATCAATCCTGGTGTTGGAGGGAGGAGTAAATTCATGGAGGGGAAGGGGCTGGGGGCTGAGAGGCTCTGAGGGGCTGGAGAGGAAAATCGAGGGAAATCGGGGAGCAGGGAGAAGGAGGAGAAAGGAAATGCAGAGGGATCTGAACAGACCAAAGGAGGAAGGGGGAAGGAAATTCCCTGTGAATGATCAGGGAATAAATCAGCCCCACTTGGTTGTTTTATCCTGTCCTTGGATAAAAAGTGATTTTTACGCCCAGAGCAGTGGGATCTTCCCAGTCCCAAAGGATGATAATCTCATTTAGTGCACTAAAATCCCAGCCCCATCCTGGCAGGAAGGGGCTGATCACAGTGAGAGTCACTCCTGGGCCCAGAATTACATGGGGTGATGCCAAAAATCCATCAACTTTTAGCAACAGCCATGGCAGGATGGGCAGAAAGGAGGGAAAATCCCCCACATTCCCTGGGAAATCCACAGGGGTGAGAGGGATGGTGCCAGCCACAGCCCCAGGCAGGAATTCATCCTTCAACACACCCGGTGGGGAAGGAAATCCCGAATTTCCAGAAGGCAGGGACAGAGTTCAAAGCCACCAGTGCTGATGGAATTGCAAAGGAGCGCTCCCAGCTCTGGGGAGCAGCACTCACACCCAGAATGGGGATGGCAGGGAGGGATCCAGGAGCAAACCCAGCCCGAGGGATCCAGGAACAAATCCAGCCCGAGGGATCCAGGAGCAAACCCAGCCCAAGGGATCCAGGAACAAATCCAGGAGCAAACCCAGCCTGAGGGATCCAGGAACAAACCCAGCCCAAAGGATCCAGGAACAAATCCAGCCCGAGGGATCATGGAGCAGACCCAGCCCAAGGGATCCAGGAACAAACCCAGCCCAAGGGATCCAGGAACAAACCCAGCCCGAGGGATCCAGGAACAAACCCAGCCCAAGGGATCATGGAGCAAACCCAGCCCAAAGGATCCAGGAAAAAATCCAGGAGCAAACCCAGCCTGAGGGATCCAGGAGCAAACCCAACCCGAGGGATCCAGGAAAAAATCCAGCCTGAGGGATCCAGGAACAAACCCAGCGCAAGGGATCCAGGAGCAAACCCAGCCTGAGGGATCCTGGAGCCTGTGGAGAAGGAGCAGGAATCCCAGAGGAAGGTGGGACCCACAAATGGGATCAGGATTTGCACCCCCAATCACTGAGACCTTGCTCTGTTTTCAGTCACGAATGAGAACCTTGCACAGAAAATGAAGGAATTTAAGGCCCCTTCCAACCCAGCCATTCCATGATTCCATGAGACACCTGGAAATCATTTATTCCACAGCCAGGAATCCGAAGACCTTCACCTTTAGAATGTCAAGGACTCGAGAGCACTAAAATCCCTGCAGTTTTTTCCAGCCCTGTCCATGGGGAGCTCGAGGAGATGTTTGATCACTCCCTGACATCCCTGGGCAGTGCCCAGCCCTGGCCAGAGCCCAGAGAGGGCTGGAGTCTCCTCCCTGGGATATTCCAGAGCCATTGGACACAATCCTGTGCCCTGAGCTCTGGGATGGCACCAGTGACCCCCTGGGGTCCCTCACACCCAACTCTGGGATTCACCTCCTCTTTCCATCCTCCAAACTGGGATCCCCAGGGAGCTGAGCCCCTCTGTGCCCTCATCTCCCCCCCAGAGGATGGGGCAGAGGCCAGAGGCTGCTCCTAAAGAACAATTCCTCTTCAATTTCTAACTGGAATTTCAGCAGATTATTAAAACAATCAGTTCAATTAACGAGGTGGCCCCCAAATGATCCTCAAATCATTCCCATTCCCCAGGAATGATGGGGGACAGCTTCAGCTGTCAGGGCATGGCCGTGGCTGCACTTCACTCCCTTCCTCCTGCTCCTCAATTTACATCCCAAATCCACTCTTTTCCCTTTAAAATCTGTTGAATTTTGGGAATGTTTTGTCTGGAAGCAGCAGAAGCCAAGGCTCACTCCGTGCTCTGGCCTTGGGGCTGGGGCAGAGACTGGGAAGCACCCAGGAGGTGTTTGGGGTCTGAAAAGAAACAAAAAATCAGGATCAGCGCCCTCCCTGTCACCCTGGGCTCTGCCTGCGCAGGAGCAGCCCTCAGCTGGGAAATATCCCAAGGGAAATGGGAAATGTTTGGAAGATCTTCACTGAACTTTTAATGAAGATGTTTCCAGCATCAGAATTAACATTTCAGGTTCAGGTACCACCACAATCCCCCTTCAATCCACTTGCAGCAACCAGACCTGAAAATAACTCAGTCACAACAAATCCATTCGGAAAGCAATGATCCCAAAGCTGGAGAAATCAGGAATGAGAAGGGAAAATCGACTAAAGCTGGATTTGTCCAATCCCAAAGCTGGAGAAATCAGGAATGAGAAGGGAAAATCGACTCAAGCTGGATTTGTCCTTAACACAGCCCAAATTCTGCGAAGCTGAACCCAACACAGCCACAGCTCCACCAAAGATGCTCTGGACAACACTCAGAGGAAATTTTGAGGAACAGGGACAAGGAAAAGGTGGGATCAGTGCCCAGCTGAAATTCCTGCTGGCTCAGAGCAGAACTCACTGTGCCCCTCACTGAATTAACATTTCAGGTTCAGGTTTCACCACATGCTACAAGCAGACCTGAAAATAATTCAGTGATGGCAAATCCATTGGAAAACCATGATCCAAACCTGGAGAAATCAGGAACGAGAAGGGGAAAATTGACTGGAGCTGGATTTACCCAAATTCTGAGAAGCTGAACTCAACCCAGCCACAGCTCCACCAAAGATGCTCTGGACAACACTCAGAGGGAGAGAAAAGGGAGAAGCAGCAGGAAAAGGTGCTGGGATCAGTGCCTGGGTAAAAAACAGGGAGAAGGGAAAGGTGCTGGGATCAGCGCCCAGCTGGAGGTTCCTGCTGGCCCAGAGCACAGAGCTCCCTGTCCCCCTCAGAGCCACCCTGGGGTCCCTCTGTGCCTCCCCAGACAGGAGCAGCCCTCAGCCGACCGATGGGAAAGAACTGAAATCTTCACTGAACTTTTAATGAAGATGTTTCCAGCACCAGAATCAACATTTCAGGTTTCACCACGGTGCTACAAGCAGAGCTGGAAATAACTCAGTGATGGCAAATCCAGTTGGAAAACCGTGATCCAAACCTGGAGAAATCAGGAATGAGAAGGGAAAATCGACTCAAGCTGGATTTGTCCTCAACACAGCCCAAATTCTGAGAAGCTGAACCCAACACAGCCACAGCTCCACCAAAGATGCTCTGGACAACACTCAGAGGAAATTATGAGGAACAGGGAATAGGAAAAGGTGGGATCAGTGCTCAGCTGGAAATTCCTGCTGGCTCAGGGCAGAACTCGCTGTGCCCCTCACTGAATTAACATTTCAGGTTCAGGTATCACCACAATCCCCCTTTAATCCACTTGCAGCAACCAGACCTGAAAATATCTCAGTGACAGCAAATCCACCTGGACCACCCTTATCCCAAAGCTGGAGAAATCAGGAATGAGAAGGGAAAATCGACTAAAGCTGGATTTTCAGGGAGGAAAAGAAAAGGGAGAAGGGAAAACGGAAAAGGGAAAAGGGAAAAGGGAAAAGGGAAAAGGGAAAAGGGAAAAGGGAAAAGGGAAAAGGGAAAAGGGAAAAGGGAAAAGGGAAAAGGAACTCGATGACCTCAGAGGGTTTTTCCAACCCTCAGGACCCTGTGATCCCAGGCTGGAGTTCAGCGAGGGCAGCTCATTTATAAATAACATCACTTTTAATCATTACCTAAAATTAGCAGCAGCATCAGAAGGTTTGGATCCTCTGACACAGCAATTCCAGGCCTCCCATAAAAAGAGCTCCCCAAAAAGAGAGGCCGGGCAGCCGCTGAAATCCCAATTATTCTAAAATCCCAATTATTCTAAAATCCCAATTATTGAAATGGCACCCAATGATTCTAAACTCCCAGTGATGAAAATCCCTCTGGGAGTGGGGACTGAGAAGGGTCCAGAACTGAGGGTGAAGTCACAGCATCCACAGGGAAAGGAGCAGAAAAAGAGGGAAAAGAGAAAAGAGGGGGGAAAAAAAAAGGAAAAGAGGGGGGAAAAAAGAGGGGGGAAAAAAGAGGGAAAAGAGGGGGGGAAAGAGGGGGGAAAGTGGGAAAAAAGTGGGAAAACAGAGGGAGAAAAAAGAGGGGAAAAGATGGAAGAGAGGAAAAAAAGAGGGGAAAAGGAGGGGGAAAAAGAGGGGGAAAAAGAGGGGGAAAAAGAGGGGGGGGAAAAAAAGGGGGAAAAAGAGGGAAATCAGTGTCACCCTGCCCTCAGTGGCAGGTGAGGAGCTGTCACCTCCCCCTGCAGTGACACCGGGTTTATTATTCCCACACAGCTCCTCTGGTGACATTGAGTGGCTTTTTTCCCTTTTTTTTTTTAATCATTTGGATTTCTCACTCTTTGTGCGAAGCTTTCCAGGAATTCAGAGCAATCCGGGGGAAGTGCCAGGCGGGCTGGGATGAATTATTCATGGAAGGGGGGATTTCACAGGTATGAGATTGAGATGGGAATATAGAAATATAAAGATAGAAATATAAAACTGCATCAATATATATATAAATATAAGAAAAAATATAAATAAATATATACTATATAACATAAAAATATAACATAAAATATAAAATTAAGATATAAAGGTACAAAGATATAACAAAAATACATATGTAAAATAAAAATATAACACATATAAAAATATAAAATATATACAAATATATTAAAATATATATAAATATATAAAAATATAATATATAAAACATAAAATATATAAAATATATAAAATATAAATATATATAAATAAATATAAAAATATATAAATAATAAAATAAAGATAAATATATATAAATACATATAAAATAAATATAAATATATATAAATATATAAAAATATATAAATATATATAAATATATATAAATATATAAAATAGATGGAATATATAGAAACTAGAAATAACATAAATATAGATATAGATTTTAATTTCAATAATGGAACAATTTCCATCTATCTCTGCAGAAGTTGTTGATCAATACCATGATCAACATGAGACACCGTGAAAAAAAAAAGAAATAAAGGAATTCCTTCATAGAAAAAAGAAGGAAAAGAAATCCCAAAACCTTGTCAATAAATCCCCGGGAATTCAGCACCAACGTGCTCCTGACAATTCCATTTATCCACATGGACCCTGTGCTGATTTCAGTTCCCTTTGGTTGTTCTCACCCCTGGAACCACTTTTTTATTTTCAGGGAATCCCAGAATGTCCCAAGCTGGAAAAGACCCCCAAGGACCCTCGAGCCCAACTCCAGATCCAAAAATCCCCAGTGAGAGCCTCGTCCCTGCACGATCCCGGGGCCAAACCCAGCTGGAGCCACCGTCCCCAGGGAATTCCTGCAGGAGCTCAGCCCACGGCTCCTTTCCTTTCCTTTAGGAGTTTGTGACCAAAAGCACTCCTGGTTTTCCTCCTTGATTCAGGAATCTGAATCCCAGAATGGTTTGGGTGGAAAGGGATCTTCAATCCCATCCCATTCCACCCCAGGGACACCTCCCACTGTCCCAGGCTGCTCCCAGCCCCAATGTCCAGCCTGGCCTTGGCCACTGCCAGGGATCCAGGGGCACAAACAGCAAATCTGGCAATTCCATCCCAGCCCCTCCCCAGCCTCCCAGGGACCAATTCCTTCCCAATCTCCCATCCATCCCTGCCCTCTGCCACTGGGAAGCCATTCCCTGCCTCCTGTCCCTCCAGGCCTTGTCCCCAGTCCCTCTGCAGCTCTCCTGGAGCCCCTTCAGGCCCTGCAAGGGGCTCTGAGCTCTCCCTGGAGCCTTCTCCTCTCCAGGTGAGCACCCCCACCTCTCCCAGCCTGGCTCCAGGATCCTGGAATGGTTTGGGTTGGAAAGGGCTCTAAGGACCCCTCAGTCCCACCCAGGGTCACCTTCCACCATCCCAGGCTGATCCAAGCCCTGTCCAACCCAACCCTGGAACCATGGGAACAGCTCAGGGCACAGAGAGCGACGTTTGGGAGAAGATGCAGCAGCGCTGAGCCCTCAGCTACAATTCTTTCCCTTCAGTATTGAAACATCCGTCAATATTTTGGTTTGGCTGAGGGTTTTATTCCATGTTGCAACACCGAGCTGGGCTTCCAGTAAGGGCGGAAATCACTGAGTCAGAGCCTGGGCAGGAGCAGCAAAACCCGAGCCCAGCGGCCACTCGGGTGCTGGGTCTGGTCCAGTTGGGCTGAGCTCATGCAGCTCAGGGGTCTGGGGCAGCATCCACGGCACCCTCTGGGGTTCGATTAACCGGGGTTTGGGGGTCCCTGAGACACCCAAAGGAAAATTTCCAAGCCAATCCTTCCTCCCCCAGCTGGGAATGACGCCGGGTGCAGGACAAGGCGCTCTGAGCTGGATCAAAGCCCAGCGCTGGGACTAAACCTGGTTTTAAGGGGATTTTCAAACACTCCGAGCACACGGGAAGCGTTCAGGGACACATCCATGGCACCTGGGCCAGGTGTCCAGCCCAGAGCTCCACGGGAGAGCATCCTGCTGGTCCCAGAGCTCTCCATGCAAATCCCAAAGGTCCCAAACACGGGGTTTGCTGCGGGTTCAGGGCAAACCCATGGAATTCCCAGACCTTTGCCATACCAGGGATGTGTCCCTGCATCCTTCAGGTGTTTCCAGGGCTGTGGGATTGCCTAAAAACTGCCTAAAAGCCAGATTTAGTCACCAGTGCTGTGGTTTAACCCATCCCAAATCTCCTCGTTCTACACCTGGCATCATTCCCCAGGTGAAAAATGAAGATTACAGCCAGAAGCAGAGTAAAAATTAAGAATCAAATGAAGCTTTGGCTAGGCTGAGTGCAAGCGCTCACTCTCAACCCCAAAACTCCCCTAAATACCAGATTTAGTCACCATTGCTGGGGTTTAACCCATCCCAGATCTCCTTGTCCTACACCCAGAGTCATTCCCCAGGTGGAAAATGAAGATTTCTGCCAAAAGCAGAGTAAAAATTAAGAATCAAATGAAGCTTTGCCTAGGCTGACTCTCAACCCCGAGAATCCCCTTTAAACTGAGCGGGTTTGGTGCTGGAAAAGGCCAGCTCCAAATGGAAAACCAACAGGAGAAATAAAGCCGCGTTCCTGCAGGAATAACGAGCGCAAATCCAACAACAACCCTCATTAATTACAGGCAGCGCAGCCTCCCCGGAATGACAGACAGATGGAGAAACAACAACAGCGAGGGGAGAACAGCGGGAAAAATTGTCAAACACTCCGGTGGAAAAGGAGGAGACGGATCCAGGGCTGGTTTTAAGGCAGGGATGGATGGGGATGAAGGGAGGGAGCTCAGCTCCAGCCCGCGGGCAGCAGGCAGGAAACAAAGAGATTTGGGCTCAAAAGGGACCATTTCTGTTTCAATTCACACCCTGAATTAACACAGAGCAATTAACGAGCACGCTGGGTAATTATGTAGGGAATGAGGCACAGGTGGGGCAGGAAACAACCTGGAATCTAAAAAATCCCTGGAAAATCAACACCTGGGAAAGCCCAGCAGGCTTGGGGGGGGGGGGGGGTCAGAAGGGGACACAGAAAGTGTCCCCGTGTCCCCCGTGGGACACACAAAGCCCCAGACTCTGGGACACAAACAGGAGGAGATTTTTCCTGTTTTATTTGGGGTTTTTTTCCCCCTGGCACTGCTCATTCCTTGCATGGAAATCATGGAGTGATGGCTTTTGGCTGCTCCCCTCTGGAACGGGACAACCGCAGCGCCTTCCCCACCAACCCCCGGGAGGTGACAGCCAGGGCTGTCCTGTCCTTCCCGGCGCAGGGAATGAGCTGTTCTCCCTCCTCTCCGGGTTGAAAATCCAGGATTGGAGCTTTCCCCAGCCTGGTTTGCCCGTTTGGCTCGACTTCAGTAGGAAACAAATCTTTAAGCAGCCCTTAAATCTCTCACCCTGCACCGCGAGGAGGTTCCAGCTGGGGAAGAATTCCAGCTGGGGAAAAATTCCAGCTGTGGAATCGTTCCAGCCGCATCCCGCAGCACGGGACAGCCCTGGCGAGCCGGGAATGGCTGGGACAGCTGGAAAGGAGGGAGGGAGGGATGGATGGAGGGATGGATGGATGGATGATGGATGGATGGATGGATGGATGGATGGATGGATGGATGGATGGATGGATGGATGGATGGGCGGCCCTGGGAGAGCTCGGGCAGGGAGGGAATTCGGAGGATCTGATTTCACCCCACGCTGCCCTGGACCAGATTTGACAGCGTGAGAGGATGAACAGAGAATGGGAAAAGTGAGCAGGAGGTCAGGTCCACAGCCAGGAAAAACTGGAAAATCAGGAGAAACTCGAAGAAGGCAGAAGTCTCCAGACAGAGAGAGCTGCCAGCTCTGAACGCTGAACCCCTGCAGATTTCATTCACCCCTTCCTGCCTTTTATTTCCATCTCTGGGAGCAGCAGAGGGAGCAAAGCTGAACCCTTCTGGAGCCGGCATCTGCCAGAGCCTCAGGATTCAGATTTCTGTCACCAGAAGAGGAGGAAATAAATCGGGAAAAACGTGAAAGAAACGAGAGAAACCAAAACAACCCCGGGAAAACACAGGGGAAGGAGAGAAGGAAGCGTGACAGCCACATCGAGAGATGTGCCATGGGTTTGGAGGATCAGACTCTTCCTGGGCATTCAGGGGCATCCTGTGGTGCCAACACAGGATGGAAAAGTGCCTGGAAGAGACCAGGATAACACAGGAAGGGCCTGGGCACTGCAGAGCTGGGCTTCAGTGTTTTTCTGTGGGGTTTGACCTCGCTCACACACGGAGTTGTGTTCCCATCCCTCTGGACAGAGCAGGGAGCGATTCCAGCCCCAGGGATTGGGGACAAAGGGCTGTGGGACAGGCTGGAGTCACCTGGAGGACTCTGCATCCCTGCAGCTCCGATCTCTGCTCTGGGACAGGGACAGGAGCCAGGGAAGGGCTGGAGCTGGGCCAGGGCAGGCTCAGGCTGCAGAGCAGGGCAAGGTTCTTCCCCCAGAGGGTGCTGGGCACTGCCCAGGCTCCCCAGGGAATGGGCACGGCCCCGAGGCTGCCAGAGCTCCAGGAGCGTTTGGACAGCGCTGCCAGGGATGCCCAGGCTGGGGTTGTTGGGGTGCAGGAGCTGGATCAGTGATCCCTGCTGAGGACATTCCATGATTCCATGATTTGCAGGGATGTGGGAGGCACAGCCTGACTGGCACCCTCAGCTGGGCCCAGCCACATCCTCCCTCCCCAGCTCCCATCCTCGGAGCTGCATTCCCACACGGATTTCCACAAAGCTCAGCTGTTCCCTGCTGGAAAATCCAGCAGCTGCTGCTCTCCCACAGGAGGCACCGCCGGGCGGGGCTGTCCCGAATCCTGTGTGGAGCTTTTGGCTCCTGACAATTTTCCCGGTCGGGTCCATCCTGTCCCTCTGTCCCAACAAAACCCATGGAATTGTGGAGGCTGGGTTGTTCCATAAAACCCTTCCCACAGGGATTGTCTGTTCAGTAACACACAGAGGGGAAGGGAAGGGAAGGGAAGGGAAGGGAAGGGAAGGGAAGGGAAGGGAAGGGAAGGGAAGGGAAGGGAAGGGAAGGGAAGGGCTCGTCCTGCCCTGGAGGAATGTGCAGTTTTCCTTGGCTTCATTTTCCCAAGAAGATCCATCCTAATCCCCCTGGGATCAACCACCGAGCTCTGGATTCTCCCCCTGGAGCAGCCCAAAGAGAGAGGAACAAAATCTGTTCTCCTCCTCTCATTAGCCAGGAGTTCATTAGACAAATAAAGGTAAATTAACATCTCATTATCATCTGCCGTCTTTTTTTCTCCTCTCACCCCTCTGCTCCTCCTCACCCCCAGCCCAGATTCCCCCAAAATGTGAGGATAAAGGATATTTTACCATTTTCACATTGAATTATTATTCCCATAAAAGCCTCATGGCCAGGTTTGCCTTCCTGACTCCATCAGTTTCTCCCTACAGGTAACTCCAATTATTTTAATTTCAGCTTTCGTTTTATATTTTTTTTTTTTATTTAACTTAATTTTCCCTTGCTCCTAACCATGAAATATTCGGGGAAAACAGCGCAAGGAATTGTTATTCATCTCTGCCAGAAATCCCCAAATTTTGCATAAATTTACTCTGGGCTTGCAAAATGAGATTCTGTGAAGAGCAGAGAGGCCTCTCTCTGTTTCCACCTGGAGAACAGAAAACAGAACTTTTTTTTTTTTTGCTTCAAAACCTTTAATTCGGGCCTTTAATTTAAAATTTGAACCTTTAATTGAAATAGTTGCTGCATTTGAGGTGCTGGTATTTCTGCAATGAACTGAAAGGAGCCTCTCCACATAAAAAGGTGCAAATCAAAGGGGGAAAATGGGGCTCAGAGCAGAATTTCCATGGAAAAATCAGCATTTAGGGCAGGATTATCAGGGAAAAGCCACGGACACCACTCCGGGATAAATTCAGCCCAGCACATCCAGGAGCAG
The DNA here is from genome assembly GCA_034509425.1 of Eopsaltria australis. Lineage (NCBI taxonomy): Eukaryota > Metazoa > Chordata > Aves > Passeriformes > Petroicidae > Eopsaltria > Eopsaltria australis. The sequence goes on along the minus strand of JAVTVJ010002320.1, from coordinate 4,447 downwards.
TGGGAATAAAACAGTGGCCCTTAAGCAGCCCCAAAGCTTTCAAATTGCAATAAATAAATTTTGTATCCATTTTAATAAACTTTTAAGAATGAACTAAATTATTTTAATCAATTTCAAGTAAATAAATTATAAATAAGGTGTCATTAGTAAGGACCTTAATCACTGCCAGAGGTGGAAAAAGGCAAAATAATCCTGTGGATCCAACTTTAATATTCCAGGAGATCCTGCACCAATATTCCAGGAGATCCTGCACCAATATTCCAGGAGACCCTGCACCAATATTCCAGGAGACCCTGCACCAATATTCCAGGAGATCCTGCACCAATATTCCAGGAGATCCTGCACCAATATTCCAGGAGATCCTGCACCAATATTCCAGGAGACCCTGCACCAATATTCCAGGAGACCCTGCACCAATATTCCAGGAGATCCTGCACCAATATTCCAGGAGATCCTGCACCAATATTCCAGGAGACCCTGCACCAATATTCCAGGAGATCCTGCACCAATATTCCAGGAGATCCTGCACCAATATTCCAGGAGATCCTGCTCCCAGGGTTGTAAATGACACAAATTTTAAAATTTTGAACTGATTTTTAGAGGTTTGTTTGTCTTTGCCCGGGGGGAGGGAATTGAATCCCTCAAAGGATTCCGCTCCCGGGGTGAGGGATGAGTTTAACTCTCCACAGAATCTCTTCTTGCAAGCCCAGAGTGAATTTATGCAACATTTAGGAACTTCTGGCAGAGATTCACAACAACTCTTTGCTCTCTTCTCCCAAATATTCCATGGTTAGAAGCAAGGGAAAATTCACTTAAATAAAAAATAAAATGAAAGATTAAATTAAAACTAATCCTTAAATTTAAATGAATCCTATCAATAACCAACGGCAACCCAGACAATAAGAACTGGATAATTTGGGACCCATGGCATTGAAACAATGAATTTCTCTGGGTTTTTCATGGATAAATATGGGGAAAATCCCACGTGGGATGGGATGATGTTCCCTGCACAGCCCAGCGATGTGAGGATGAAATGGTTTCTGGCCAGAACAAAGCAATGCCTCGATTCTCTAACAATAAAAACGCTCTTGGAGAGGGTTGGTTTTGGTTTTTTGGGGGGGTTTTGGGTTTTTTTTTTTGGTTTTTTTTTGTTGTTGTTGTTGTTTGGTTGGTTTTTTTGTTGGTTTTTTGGGGTTTTTTTGTTTGTTTGTTTTGTTTTGTTTTCCCACAGTTTCGGTGACAATCACAGCTGGGCCTTTGTGGCTTTTCCCAGTGAAAGATGTTCCAGGTGATTTCGAGTCCCCTCCCACCCCATTCCCCGGTTCTATGATTACATCAATAATTACAGAAAATAAATTTTACGAGAGCACCAGCAGCAGTCCCTCCCCTTCCTCCAGGAGATTCCTGGTGGCTTTTCCATGCCCTGTGCTCCTGGAAGAGCTCAAAGCTCAGGCAGGGCTGTGTGTGCTCCAGGGATCCATCCCGAACCCTAGTTCTGGAATTCAGAGGGATGGAATCCATCCCAAATCCCAATTCTGGAATCCAAAGGGATGGAATCCATCCCGAATGCAAATCCTGGAATTCAGAGGGATGGAATCCATCCCGAATGCAAATCCTGGAATTCAGAGGGATGGAATCCATCCCAAATCCCAATTCTGGAATCCAAAGGGATTAAATCCATTCCAAATACGAATCCTGGAATTCAGAGGGATGGAATCCATCCCAAATCCCAATTCTGGAATCCAAAGGGATGGAATCCATCCCGAATGCAAATACTGGAATTCAGAGGGATGGAATCCATCTCAAATCCCAGTTCTGGAATTCAAAGGGGTGGAATCCATCCCAAATCCCCCCAAAAAATTAAGCTGCTTCAAAGCCATTGCACCCCTACCGGGGACAGGGGTGACCTGTGACAATTCCCGGGTGGATTTTGGCCACTCAGGAGCTCAGAAAGAGGAGCTGGATCATCCCACGGCACCCCCAGGCCAGCAAACAACACCCGGTACCTATAAATCGCTAATTACAGAAAGCACTAATTAACCCCAGCCTTACCCCGAATATTCCAACACTTCCCTCCCAGCCCGACTCAGCCAAGGGCAGGGATTTGAAGGGCTCGGGACAATTCCGAGGCACTCGGGAGAGGGAGGAGAAGAAACCTGAAACCCCGGGGTTATTCGGGCATGCGAGGGCTGCATGTCCCCCCCCCGGGAAGGTGCCGCTGTCACCGCAGCGGAGGTGAGGTCACCGCCCTGACGCCAGAGGCTCAGCAAAGGGATATTTCGGGATTTCGGGGGTTATTTCAGCGTCCAGGCCACAGGAACACGAACCGAAAGACGTCAGGCAAAGGGGGGGAAGAAATAAAAATACACATTTTGTCTGCCAGCAGCTTGAGCTGTGGGAGGGGGGAGACAGGAGCATTTGGGGGGGGTTTGGGGTAAGGAGGAGATTTTTTTGACAATGAGGGTGGTCAAAGGCTGGCACGGGATGCCCAGGAAGGTGATGGATGCCTCATCCCTGGAAAAATTCAAGGCCAGGTTGGCCGAGGCTCTGAGAACCTGGTTTAGGGGTTTAGGGGAAGGTGTCCCTGCTCATTAAGGGGGTTGGACTCAATGACCCTTTAGAGGTCCCTTCCAGCTCCAGCTCTTTGTGATTCCCTCCAAGTGAATTACCAATGCTTGGGGTTTTGGAGGGAAAAAATGGATTAATTCTAAACCTTTTCCCTTTCCCTTTCCCCTTTCCCTTTCCCCTTTCTTTCCCTTCCCCGTGGGTTTTTTAGGGACAGAGGGCATTTGAGGGGTATAAGCAGAGGGACAGCCTCAAACCTGACCCTAAACCCCTCCCAGGACCCCATTGCCTCGTCCTTCCTCCCCCTCCTCTCCCCCACCCCACCCCGGGGTTGTTTTCTTCTCCTCACGCCGTAAGTGAGGCGACGCTGAGGCTTTAAACAGCAGAGGAATGATAAATTCCGAGATCAGAAGGAAAGGAGGCAGGGGAAAAAAAAAGCAGGCTCCGGTTTTCTCGCTGCTCGTGTCAGGTGAGATGAGTCATTCCTGCCACAAGACATCCAAAAGGAGTCTTTTAAGGATTCAGAACAAGCGGAACACGTGGATGAAAGGCTGTTAAGAGCAGAGGGTTGCAATTAAAAATGTTTCTGTATCGCTACCGCGGAGCTCTGCCGAAACCGCGGGGGATTTGCAGCCTCGCTCACAAATCTAAAATTCTATTTTAGGGATAGACTTGAGCTCCTTAACCGGGAAAACTACCTGGGAAAGCGGCGCGGAACAGCCGGATTCCCGAGCCAGATGGAGCCACTTTGCCCCTGATCAATCATTGTCTGCTTTTATCCTCAAATGAACCCCAGGAAAAAAAAAAAAAAAAAAAAAATCCCTGCTGGAAAGCGAGCAGGAATCTCGTGCTCAGCACTCGGCGCTCGCATCCTTCCCCCGGCTCGGGGTTTTTGGAAGGAGCCGCGAACGTTTCCAATGGCAACGGCGAAATGTCCCATCAGAGTCAGCTGTTGATTGTTCTCCCAGCACCGAGCTGACAGGATGGTGATGATTGTAGGAATTAAAATCCCGTTTTTTCCCTCATTTCCATCCCTGCTCCCCGCGGGACCCTGCGGTGACCATCTGGGCAGGGCCTGCAAATCTCTGTCTTTTTTTAAAGCTGCTTTTTGTTTGTTTTGCAGCCAGGATGGGGTTTGATTTTATCCCTCCCGCTCCCACTCGGAGCTCGCCAGCCCGAGCCCGTGTCCTTCCCAAAATCCTACAAACAGGGAGCAAAGGCAGCGCTGGAAGCAGGGATGGATGTGGAAGATGGCAAGGGATGTTCCAAAAATCCCAGCCTGAAGGGGCTCAGAGCAGCCCCGGGCTCTGCTCCAACCCAAGGGCTCATCCCACGAATATTCCTGGGTGGGAATGGGGGAAAATCGGGCTCTGCTCGCAGGGAACAGGGACAGGAGGAGAGGGAACGGCCTCAGGCTGGGCCAGGGGAGGCTCAGGGTGGACATCAGCAGGAATTTCCCCATGGAAAGGGTGCTCAGGCCTTGGCAGGGGCTGCCCAGGGAGGTTTGGAGTCCCCGTCCCTGGAGGTGTCCAGGGAATTCCTGGATGTGGCACTGAGTGCTCTGGGCTGGGGACAAGGTGGGGATGGGGCACAGCTTGGACTTGGTGACCTTGGAGGGCTTTTCCAGCCTCAGGGATCCTGCAATTCTATTTGTTTATATATATGGACTATTTTATATATTTATAGCTGTGTTATACAGTATAGCTACATTATGCACTTACATCATTACAATTGTTATTATTATTTTATATTTTGTATGTATTATACCTTCTAAATATGTTATTTATAGCAGTATGCCATAAGAAATAGCATTTGTATTATATATTGTATATTTTATGTATTATGTTGGATGTTATATCTTATATGTTATATATTATATAAT